>JAJODA010000358.1:0-102644 GCA_021730345.1 Fusarium cicatricum
GGATCAGGTGCATCATAGGGGTATCTTTGTTGCGACTTTGGTTGCCAGGCCGGAAGAGCAGGCCTGATGATTCTACTACTCCTCTTGAAAAAAAAGAAAGAAAGAAAGAACACAGAGATGTTTTACGCTTCCTCGAGCGCACCCTTCTTTAAACCACCACCTCCCGAGGCAATAAGCTCCAGGAATCCCTTTTTGCTCATCTCGTTAACCTTCTCCTCGCGCTGCTTCATGCCGATGACGCCCTCTTTCCTCGTGCCCCTCTCCGTCTCGACAGCCTTGACTTGGGCGGCGCGGACAGCGTTGAATAGCTTGACCACACCGCGCTGTGCCACCTTGCGCAGCCTCCTCTCCGTGCCTAAGATCTCCGATGCGGACGTCTCGAGCTCGCCCGTGGTGTCGTTTGCGGTTGCGATAAGCACGTCCTTTACCCGGCCCTTCTCGAATGCTCGCTTCTTCTGGTCTCGGATCTGTTTTCTCGCCTTGGCTTCTAGCGCGGTGTCTACGGCTGCCTTTGAGGCCTCGTGTGCTGCGGCGCTTCGGGCAAGAACGGGATCTGATCGCTTGGATGTTGATAGTTTGGTGGAGAGAATCTTGGACAGCGAGGTTGCGAAAGCATTGGGGTCGTTGCGCTTGGACTTCTTCTTCTTCCGTCCGGTAGATTCGCCTTCCTCATCGTCGTCATCATCATCGTCGTCGTCTTCTGCTTCTGAACCCTCCTCATCCGACTCTGGCTCCGAATCCTCTGCTTCAGGCTTGGCTTGCGCCTTGGCATTGGCTTTTGTTTTCTTGAGAGGCTTCTTCAATGCAGGTCCTTCCTCGTCCGAGCTGGTAACCTCGTGGTCGGAAGCGCCTACATCATCAACTTTGGCATTGTGGATGTCGTCGTCAGAATCGAGCAGGTTGACAGCATCAAACTCCTGCGCATCGTCGCCTTCTGACTCGCTGTGATAATCTCGTAGTTGTCTGCGCTTCTGTTTCTTTGAAGGCCGTTGTAAGCGACCTTCAGGTTGTCTCTTCTTCTTGTTTCCGGGTCCGGCCATTGCGATTATCGGTATGTTGACGCGAGTGGAATGCGCAATGGTCGATAAGAGATGTAGCGGATGCAGGCTCGTCGTGAAACTTTTGAGAATTTTGCCGGGGAAATTTTCTGGCATGTGGAGGGGCGGGCCAAGGCGGTGAGCTAAGCTTTCGGCGGCTCAGTTTGGGGCATTACGGACGTGGGGCCGTGGCATCTCCGGCCGAGACGGACTTTACGATTTATGAGATTGATGACACTTCAGGTTTAATATAGAGAAGCAAGTAATTACGCACTGTAAGTAAAGATAAAGACCTACGCGGGCGTTTGACCAAGGTGGGTGACAGATAACCCCGACCCAGGAAGTTCGTCTCTGAGCAGGGGACAAGCAGGAAATTTCACATTTGAAGAACTAGCCCATGAAGAACGACCGCCAAACACCCTTGATTAGAGGGCAGTTGGGTGATCAAATAATTCGGACTCCAAAAGATGGAGCTGCTGAGCCACCGTTTTAAGAGTCTAGTGGGTATCAAAAAAGACAGGAATCGCCAGCGCCAAGCGGGTGCAAAAACCACAGCCAGCACTTATAGTCTTATGATATAGAGTAAGTACTTATCATAAGGTTAATATAACCTCTTAAGTATTATAGACTAAGCTTTACCTTATATTTTAGATAACCTTACATAAGTATCTACTACATAACCTCAGTAGCCAAACTGGAGCAAATATAGGAGCTATTCCTGCCTTGTTTTAGTTCCCTGGGGAGAGTCCGGGTTATTTGGTTACCTGCCTGGGAGGTGAGTGGTCGACAAGCTACATACAAGTAAAATAACTGAAATATTAAGTATAATGAATGCCTAGCAACCTCTAACAAGGAAAGGAGACCACCTCACGTCTCTAGAACCAACATCTCATCTCTTCCTAGAAGAACTTGATTTTGTCCCAGAACGACGGAACTGTGTGAGGGACCTCAAGTGCGCCCGGGGCTTCGACCGCAGTCGCCCAAGTCTCCTTGCCGTCAATATAGAGTGTATAGTAAAGAGTACTCCTATCACCTTCCAACTTTTCAATCGCAAACGAGCCAAACTTTGAAGTACCGCCGGGGATATAGCTATTTGCAGGTTAGCAACAAGACCACAGAGGTGACATGTTTACTTACTTCATCATGACATCCTCATCGTCTGTCTGTTTGTACGTCGGGAACGGAGAAGCAAATTGGTTCAGAGGACTTGTAGAGAACTCATGAGCTGTCGCGGATTGAGGCCATCGCGAGCCAACAGGGGGCGGAAACTTGGTGGCAGCGAATTCGTGGCGATCACCTGACAGAATGACAACTCCAGTGCCTTGCGTACCGGCATCCCACATGGCTTCAAGGACTTGCTGCCTCTCGACAAGGAATCCGCCCCAGGTATCCTTGACGTTGACGGGCCAATTCTTAGTAAAGGGGACAGATGAGGCAATGAACTTCCATCGAACTCCCTGAGGCACAGGGCGGGCTAGCCAAGCCAGTAAGTCTGCCAACTGCTCCTCGCCCAGCATGGTCTTGTCCACCGCGTCGAAAGGGAGGTTGTTGCTGGAACGATAGCTTCGTGTATCCATCATGAAGAAGCTAGCTGGCCCTTGAGTGAACTCATACCATGTAACCTTATGGGTGAGAGTTCTGGGGAGAAGAGCTGGAGAAACCGGCGGGTTGATATTGGCTTGGTAAATGTGCCAAGGATCAACAGCTGCGTTGTAGATGCCGGTCGTGTTGGAAGACCAGTCGTTTGAGATTTCATGATCATCCAGGACGTGGATCCAGCTCAGATTCTGGGCAACGGGGGCCCAGTCAGGCGAGGCATACACTTGACGGTACTGCATGCGATACTCTTCAACCGATTTGCCAAACCGCTCAGGTACATCGACGTAGATGAAGTCGCCCAGGAATAGCATGAACTGAGGGCTCAACTTGGGAAGTTTGTCTGCAAGATACCTAAGGCCGGGGATAGCCAAGGCGTGATCTAACGGGTTGTACGGGAACCGAGGCAAGATGCAAGAGGTAGAAAGGAACGTAAATCTTCCATTCGCGCTGTCGGGCATTTCTCCCGCGTTGGGGGCAGAGCGAAATTCGCCCGCGTGGTTGTTCGAGGTTCTCCATTCATAGGTTCTCTGTTTCACGCCATCGAGGGGCACGTTGAGCGTCGAGGTGAAGTCAGTGCTATTGCTGGTGGCCGTAACATAACCTGCAGTCAGCCACATGTTGCCATCGAAAGGTGGCTGAGGGTCCTGGATATGGTATTCGAACGTGATGGGCATCTTGGTCTGATCAGGTTCGCGAATGACGAAACGAGCCTCAGTGGGAGACACATATCCAAGGCGCACAAAGGACAGGTCGTCGGCAGGATAATACCACCTCGCGCGATACAGAGCATCAGCCGTCAAGCCGATCAGAGCGAGGTTGATGAGAAATGTCAAAAAGGACGCGATGGGGCGTCGGGCATTGGGAGCTCCTAGCAAGAGAATCTTCCACGGGCTGGGAACCTTCTCACCGACCTCAAACTTCTCCTCAATGTCGACCACATCGGCAATAACTTCAGGCTCGGGAGCGACTGCGACGCCATCCTCGGTCAACAAGGGTGTTTCGGCTGTGGCGGTAGACTCCTTTAAGGTGACATCAACCTCGTCTTTAAGAAGCTCAATCTTGGGTTCGGCGAAATAGCTCGCGATATAAGACGGAACGTAGACTGCAAAGAGTGCAAAAGCGATCAAGGGGAAATGTGCCTGTCTCGGAGGTTAGAACATGTCTGGGGAGCTCCTTTGAAGGCACTCGGCTTACAGGGAACTACAGCGTTTGATTAGTGCCTATATCTTTCAATTCCAAAGGGAGACAAACAAGCCTGAAGAAGATAAGAGCGCATATCCTCAAAGCGACTGAGGATATCTTCGCGATCTTTGTCTGGAAGGCCATTTCGATGATGGCCGTCCAGGGGAAGCGACAACAACAGCTGATGGCTTGTGAAAATCGGGATGAACGGTTCTAAGGGTACAAGGCAACAGTGCCCAAAGAGCCTTGAAATTTTGAAGTTTTATTCGATCAAGGAGAGTAAAGAATTGAAACCGAGCAGAATGTCATGTCAATATGTTAGTGCGGCATGAAGAACAAAGGTTGTCAAAAAGGATAGCCACGTACGTACTACCTTGATTGAGCCAACTGACAGGGTAGTGAGGTCATCCTGGAAGATGGAACACGCCTGAACGCGTTGTGGTAAATGAGGTGTGGCTTGTGGGACAAAGTGTGGCTGGTGCCACGAGGAACTCAGGAGGGGCCTTTCCAGGGGGCCGGTGCTGCAAAATTCCGCCCCGAAGCTCAATCGTGGCCATTCAGTTACATGTGCGCTGTACATCCACTTTAGCGACAGCTTGTCCTGAACCAGAGCTCGTCCAGCACGCGACAACTTCCAGGTTCTCATATTCCACAGCAAACATGAGACTGCCGACACTAATCGCCGGGCTTTTTGCCTGCCTCATCACCGATGTCGCCGCTACCGCCTTGACTTACAAGCTCGATGCCAACGAGAAGGCCTGCTTCTACACTGCTACGAAAAAGGAGGGCGAGAAGATCGCATTCTACTTTGCCGTGAGCCTGACCCGATGCAATCACGTCCGCCGAAACCCGAGCTGAACACAGAGTATAGGTCCAATCTGGCGGTTCTTTTGATGTCGACTACACCGTGGAGGGTCCCAATGGCAAGATCATCATGGACGGCCAGAAGGAGCGACAAGGCGACTTTGTCTTCTCTGCCAACGTCATCGGCGACTATTCGTTCTGCTTCGATAACGAGATGAGCACCTTTGCCGAGAAGTTTGTCGACTTTGAGATTGCGGTCGAGAACGAGGCCCGCGCCCAGTTGCCCTCGAAGCAGGGAACCACCCCCGAGCAGACGTCGGTCCTCGAGGAGTCCATCTTCAAGGTCTCTGGCCAGCTCTCGACCATTTCGCGAAACCAAAAGTACTTCCGCACCCGTGAGAACCGTAACTTTGCCACTGTCGGCAGCACCGAGGGCCGAATCATCAACTTTAGCATGATCCAGATCGGACTCATCATCTGTATGGGTGCCCTGCAGGTGTTTGTCGTTCGGTTCTTCTTCCAGGTACGTTACTTGACAGAACTGAGTGACTGGCTGATGCTAACTGCGAGAAGGGTGCGCGCAAGGGCTATGTATAAAGAATTCGATGTATCATATACCAAGCTGGATCTGGGATTTACGAGGCGCAGGATCAAAAAGGAGGCGGATACTGGAAAGTTATGTATAATCAATGGAGCATGGCCTCTAGGGGACTTAAGCGCTTTACACTTGGTCTCGGCGACTCAAGATTATGCGATGGTACATGCTCAGGTGAAGCTGATATGAAAGTTGTCATGATGCGCTTGATTTTACTAGGTACCGATAGACAGCCATGGTTGTTCCGTAATATTGTCGTTGTTGTCACATGTTTTGCTCTTTATATACATCCGAAAATGCATCCTTGTGAATAATAACCAAGACTTCAAAGCCCTCCTTTATTTCAGGGTCGAATTCCTGATCTTTATCTTACTCTCCTTGCTGTAACTGGGTCTCGTGCATGGGGCATCCAGAAACTTGGCGAGGTGCTCCAGGCATCCCGCGCTAAGCCGCTTTGGGAGCATTGCCTCTTGAAATTCTGAACCTCGGAGTCTCCGCGATCCTTCAAGACATTCAAACACTTCATCACATCACCACAACAAAATGACGTCGATCGTCGGGTCGCTTCAGGCTGCGCTCCCCAAACCCAAGTATACGGGCGAGGATGAGGAAGCCCCCGCGCGAGCACAGCAACGCGGTGTCCGAATCGTCGGCCCCGGCCAGCTCGACGAGACGCAGCTCGTTCTGAAACGATCTGGCCCTCCTGCCTACGGACAGCGATCAGGATGGCGACCACGCACACAAGAGGATTTCGGCGATGGAGGCGCTTTTCCCGAGATTCCCATTGCCCAGTATCCTCTGGAGATGGGCAAGAAGGGCGCGACAACGAGTAACGCGTTGGCGATCCAGGTGGATGCGGAGGGCAAGGTCAAATACGACGCCATCGCACGACAGGGCCACGGCGAGAGCCGCATAGTTCACACATCCTTCAAAGATTTGATTCCTCTTCGACAACGCGCCGATGCGGGCGAGATTGATCTCTCGCGACCAGACAAGGAGTCGGTCGAGGCAACAACGGAACGAACAAAGAATGCTCTGGCTCTGCTCGTTAGCGGCGCAGTCTCGGCGCAGAAACCAAAGAATGTCAACATCGGAGAACGAAAAGACCCTACCTTTGTGCGATACACACCGGCGAATCAGATGGGCGACAACTCGAAGAAGCAGGATCGTATTATGAAGATTGTTGAACGACAACGCGACCCGATGGAACCTCCAAAGTTCAAGCACAAAAAGATCCCTCGAGGACCGCCCTCGCCTCCCCCTCCAGTTATGCACTCGCCGCCACGAAAGCTTACAGCCGAGGATCAAGAGATGTGGAGGATCCCTCCCCCAATCTCGAACTGGAAGAATCCCAAGGGTTTTACAGTACCGCTGGACAAGCGGTTGGCGGCGGATGGAAGAGGGTTGCAGGACATAGCTATCAGCGACAAGCATGCTCAGTTTGCTGAGGCCGTCAAAATGGCGGAGCGTCATGCACGTGAGGAGGTCCAGCAGCGCGCCCTGATGCAGCAGCGCCTGGCGGAGAAGGAAAAAGCACAGAAGGAAGACAACCTACGAGAGCTTGCCCAGAAGGCTCGAGCGGAACGTGCAGGTGCCGGTCGGGGACGACGAGACTCTCGCGACTCCCAAGACTCGAGAGATTCAAGGTCACGATCGCGAAGCTACAGCTATTCTGAGTCAGACCGTTCGGATAGCGAGGACGAGGACGTTAAAGCTCGAGTGAAAGCACGACAGGAGAAGCAGCGGGACGAGGAGCGGAAGCTTCGGCAGAACCGGATGGGTGCAGAGAGGCGAGCCCAGGTTATGGCCCGCGAGCAAGGCAGAGATATTTCGGAAAAGATTGCGCTGGGCTTGGCTAAGCCCACGCAGTCCAAGGAGACTATGTACGACTCGCGATTATTCAACCAGTCGAGTGGATTCGACAGCGGCATCAACGAGGACAACCCCTACGACAAGCCGCTCTTTGCGGCGCAGGACGCCATCAGCAGTATTTACCGGCCGCGAGCCAACGTGGACGACGACGATGCCGAGGCTGGCGACGAGGAGATGGCCAAGATCCAGAAGGCTAGCCGATTTGGAGACGCATTGGGCAAGGGAACTTTCAAGGGTGCCGCCGATGTCGAGGTCAGTTTCTTAGGCCCTGCACGTTCTCTCAATGATTTGCTAACAAGTCGGTTACAGGCACGCGAGGGACCAGTTCAGTTCGAGAAAGATGCGGGAGACCCTTTTAATGTTGACAAGTTCTTGTCCGAGGTGGACCAGAACTCATCGTCGAAGCGAGGTTACGGTTTGCAGGACGACGACAGCAGGCAATCGAAGCGGCCGCGTGTCGACGATGACGATGAAGATTGATGGGAGAAATTGTACAGTTGGGTATGTGGTTTATACAGTTAGACTCGGGTCAGGGCGTCAATGGGCAATTCTGTTTTGTTCCCACGCGCACTTGACTACATCATGACTACCTTGTATCAAATGACCAACCACAAGGCTGCTTATAGCAACCGGAGACTTGGTGTAATACTACTCAAACAAGATACTCTCATGAAACGTGAGTGGTGCTGTGCGCTCACGTTCTTGAGGAGGTCAACTCTAATACGTGGAATCTCTCCAATGCCTCCGCAACCCGGAATTGTGGCCACATCTGGCCCTGTCTGCAGGGGTACGTCAATGACCCCGGAACATCTGCATTCCCCTAGATCCTGGAGAGCATCATCATGATGTTAACCAGGCCATTTCTAGAGGTGTTGGTTCCAATCGGAGCTCGAGCTCCCCTGAGATTGGGCCACACTCGCTGGGACTTTCGCCCGAACCCCCGAAGGCTAAGACGGAGAAATCCCCCCATTCATCTGCTAAAGTTCGCCCGTTAGCCTGAATAAACGCGATCGGCACCTCCCCATGGGGAACCACGGCTTCTTCGGGGCAATATGAAATCACATTTCAAGGGCCCTTGACTCGAAGCTTCATCCCCCACAATGGCAATGGGGGTTAGCTGTGGGGTTGGAGCTGCTCAGGGGAGGAGAGAGCCCATAGGTTATAAGAGGAGATGAAGCTCATGGTCCTGTCGAAGCTCTCTGCAACTCGTCCTCTCTTACCGGCACGATGAAGTTCCGCAAGCTTTCGGGCGCGTCCCTCCTTGTCTCGTTGCTTCAGGCCCCTCAATGGGTCGCCGCAGCCTTGAACGCAACCGAGTCCGACTCTGAGCTCGTCATTTCTAATGACCGTCTCTATGCAGCTGTCCAGAAAGTCGGGGGCTCTATCGTGAGGCTCACCTTAGATGGCACGAATCTCTTAGGCAAGCGGTCAGGAGCTACTGGCCAAGGGCCATATCTCAACTGCTACTGCACACCAAAGGGTTTCTGGACTCCTGGCTCCACGGCGCCCAAGTATAAACTGTTTGAGGGCACCGACGCCAAGGGCACGGACTATGGCGGTATCATGATGTCTGATACTTACACCGAGACGGGCCAGGTGCTGGAGCAATACTGGTTCCTCCGAGACGGAGAGACGGGTCTGCACACGTTTAGCAGAGTCGCATATCACAACGAGGAGCGGCCTTTTCTGCGCAACTTGCAGGAACTGCGCACCATGTTCCGGCCAAACAGCGACATGTGGACGCATCTCCTCACCAACGAAAAGCAGTACGCGCCGCTACCGGGAAACGAAGCCGAAGATAAGCAGGTCATGGTGCAGGATGCGACGTGGTACATGGGCAACACGCCCGATGATCCCTATGTCAAGCAGGAATCCGACTACTTTACCAAGTATACGTTCCAGGACAATTGGCGGGATATTGACGCGTATGGGCTGTAAGTGTACTCTACCGGGAGACTGAGCTGAGTTGCTGACAAGAAAGGTTCGCGGATGGCTCCAAGACCGAGGATGGCGATACTTATGGAGCTTGGCTTGTCATGAACACCAAGGACACTTACTTTGGCGGACCTCTGCACTCGGATCTGACTGTCGATGGTATCTTATACAACTACATCAGCTCGAACCATCACGGCGACCAGACGGTAGGTTATAAGTACCCCAACCTGGAAACTCCAGCTAACAAACTAGCCAAACATTACCACCGGCTTCGATCGAACATTTGGCCCTGTAAGTTTGTCTGAAGTTCTGTCATGAATGCAGCTGATTTGTGATACAGCAATACTACCACTTTAACCGCTTCCCTGCCGGCACCGACATCTTGAAGGCGCAAGCTGATGCCGCACAATACGCAGACCCCGAATGGAATGCTGACTTTTACGACTCCATCGCCAAGCACGTTCCCAACTACGTTCCATCCACGAAGCGCGGCGCCCTCGATGTCAAGGTCCAACTGCCTAGGGGAGCCAAGAACCCCATCGCTGTTCTCGCGCAGAGCGGCATCGACTTTCAGGACAACGTCTTTGACACCAAGGCGTATCAGTACTGGGCAAATCTTGACGACAGTGGCCGAGCGAGCATCCCCATGGTCAAGGCTGGCACGTACCGTCTGACCGTTTACGCCGACGGCGTCTTTGGCCAGTTCACAAAGGACAAGGTCGAGATCAGGGCCGGAAAGACAGCAAACGAAAAGGTCCGCTGGAGAGAAGAGTCGTCGGGCAAGGAAGTCTGGCGCATCGGCACCCCTGACAAGACCTCTGGCGAGTACCGCCACGGCTTCGAGCTCGACACCTCCAAGCCCCTGAAGCCAGAGCAGTACCGCATTTACTGGGGCGCCTACGACTTTCCCAAAGACTTTCCCGACGGCGTGCACTTCAAGGTTGGCGAGAGTGACGTGGGCAAGGACCTCAACTACGTGCACTGGAGCGTGTTTGGCGGCAAGGCAAACTACCGGCGGCCTGAGGCGTACCCGGGCAACGGCGACGTGAACAACTGGACCATCGCGTTTGACCTCAAGGAGGCGCAGGTCAAGCGCATGAAGCAGGCGACCTTTACGGTGCAGCTCGCGGGCGCCAAGACGGCGGCGGGAAACACGGATGTGTATAATGCCTCGGAGCCGCACTCGAACTTGAAGTACACGGTCAACGTCAACGGCGAGGATCTCGAGCCGTGGGTTATTCCGTAAGTCGAGGATCCCAAAATCACTAACTGGTTCGTGTGCTGACTTGTCACAGATATCACCAGAGCAGCTCTTGCGCGGTGCGCTCTTCGGTGAGCTGCTACAACCTCGCTCACAAGTTTGTCTTTGAAGTGGATCTGCTGAAAAAGGGCGAGAACGAGATTGTGCTGAGCTTGCCGTACAATGCAAAGAACTACGAGTCTGCCGTGCTGCCAGAGTCTGTGTATGTGCAGTATGATGCGCTGAGACTCGAGGTCAAGTGATGTAGGTTAGATGGCAGGCTTGTTTGTATATGTATAGTATGGCAGAGAGGTGGAGTTGAATTTGAACACGAGTCAAAGTATGATTGCATTCTTTGTAACTGAATGATGTCGAAGGTTAGGACTGGATTGACCTAGCCCCCTGTACTTTGGTGATATATAGATGGATTCTAACCCTAGTATGGCGACCCACCGGGGATGATTCAAGAAGATAACTCGGAATGAGTTGATATCGATATTTCCCGAGATCAGACGACAAGTTATATTAAGCTGCTCTTGACCTGTATTAAGTGATTCATTGTTCAACAGTGAAAGCTGCACGATCGGAGGGTTTAGAATCACAAAGTGGAGTTATGGGTTTGCGCAATGACCAGAGGATGGACCCTTGAATTGATGAAGGATTTGGATATGAATCAACGTCCTCGGAGGGTTTTCGCGACGCGAGAGAGAATTAGACGATTCAATGCTGGGGTTATTGAACGTAGAAACAGTTGCAGAGTATTTTAAGGATAGAGGATTCCTACCTGGATATGCGATATTGCGAGTCAGCTCAACACAGTCAGATTACCCTCAATCTTACATCCATCCATCCATCCATCTTGACAACTTGACAACTTGACAACTTGACAGCTACCACAACTACTATCTTGACGAGCGTCACCAACTAGACTTGACCATCACCAAAACACAAAGTCATGGCTTCCGGCGCCTTCTTCAACCCCAGGACCCTCCTCCTGGTGACACCGCTCGTCTCGTCAACCTGCTCCCTCTGGCTCGCCTGGGACCAGGACGTCTTCCTCAAGATCTTGACCCGCGAGCCCGTGGACCGCAAGAGGGCAAACGAGATACTCCCGAGCTACATCAGCAGCTTCTACTTGTCGGGCCTGCCCCGCGTCGTCTCCCTCATCGGCATCACCTTCGGGACCTCGCTCGCCAGCATCTGGCTCGAGCGTCCGCTGCTGCAGGGCCGCGGCTCGGTCAAGTGGTACGCCTGCACCGCGGCTCTAGCGTTTGGACATCTCGCCTACGTCCCCGCCGTCGCGTGGAAGCTCAGGGCGCTCTGGGAGGATGCCTCGGAGGCTGAGGGGACTGATAACGTGGGAATGTTGAGGAGGTGGCTGAATGTTAACATGACGAGGATGTTGACGACGGATATCGGGGCGTGGTTTTGTGCTGTCGTGGCTGTTTCTACAACATTGAGCATCTGAGTTTAGTGCAGCATCATGACTTTAGTCTTGGAGTTGAAGCCGCTTCATGGCTTGTATACATAGTACGTAGTAGATACACAATTGGTTCATGTTGTCTAATCTCCTAGAAAACCATGAGAACATATCCCTTCTCAATGTTAGGTTCGGTAACCCTCGTTGTTGATCATGATGCCACTCTTGGCGCGTGTTCTATTCATAGATGTTTAAACCCGGCAACCTACATACCAATCAAGCCGGGAAAAGACCGTGCGGTTGAGCAACTCCAGACTTGTGAGAGCAACATTCCGGGGATTTATTTCAAGTCACAAAACGTTTTGAGATTGACATTCAAGCCTACCTATTCGAGATTCACTTGTTAACACTCGATATGATCCTTTCTACTCATGGACATGCACAGCCAGTCCAGTCTCCACGTCTCTCCTAGCTTCCGGCGACCCAGAGTCTACAACTTCCGGCCAGGGCCCCTGCTTTTCGTCTTCCGTGAAAAAGAGGATCAAAAAGCTTGACTCGTTGTGGAGACATGATCGATCGATGTTGGTAGCGTACTATCGAAAGAGCCAAGATTACGCGTCTTCTCTATCACCACCAACAACCACAGCCAGCCACATGTAAGAGCCCTCCCTTGCCGGAAAACAAGGCACACGCATAATAGAGCTAAGTCAGGCACATATTTCTAAAAATGACCCGATTCGGCAAGGGCATCAAATCTTCTGACTGGTGTGTTTTTTGTGGTTCTTCGTGTTGGCTCTCCAACCCCTGAAAAGCAGCCTCTTTCAACCTACTCCGTAATACCGTATCGACAAAACCTCACCGTAAACACCTGGAGGCGCAGCGATCCACCTATAAAAGCGTCGGCGTGGATACGAGATGTGGGGGATTGCGAGAGAAGTATCTGGTAGTTAAGTGGCATGTGTTCATCATGGATCCATCCATACCCGGCAAAGACGGAAGTGGGAGGTATTGCGTATGGCCGGACGAGGCGTACATTGATGTTTCGGGGTATCCTTTTGTTACAATTCCATTCCTGTAAACTACTCGATACGGGTTATGCTCAAAAATCTAGAACCCGAGACTTTCTTCCAACCTCTGCCGCGTTGCATTCCTGTCTCCCTGAACCACACACCTACATCTACAAGACCACTTATCTGTTGCAGCTTTCATAGGCATCACACGACTGGACCACGATAGTCATGTCTCGATATGCTCGAGGTATCAAGCCTGGCGAGACACCGCCGGCATACGATGAAATCATGCTCCCTCGCCAAGGCCAAGATATCCGACATGCCTCTTCTAGGATGCCCTGGTGGAACCCGCGATACTGGAGAAAGAGAGTGTGGGCGGGTGTAGTTGCAGCTATCATTGTTCTTCTTATCATTATCATCGCGGCTGCGGTCATACAGGCTAGGAACAATAGGTATCCTGGCTACGCGAAGTTATCCTACAGCTTAAAGGACACTTGTAAGTCGCCTGCCATGCATCTTATGAGCACTGGGCTAACCAATAACCTACTCTTATCAGACGAGGGAGAGACTTTCTTTGACCAATTCAACTATTTCACTGGATATGACCCCAGTGAGTAGACATACGCTCGCCTTTTACGTTGTCGAGACTAACCATAGCCTCTAGCTCATGGCTTGGTTCACTACGTCCCCGAGGCACAGGCACAGTCTCTTGTAAGTGACGGCTCTCATAGCCCCAATGGCCTTGCAATCAAATCCCTTGTAATAGCGGACGCGGCTCACACGCACTAGAACCTCACCTACGCCTCATCCAACTCGGCCTTTCTCCGAGTCGATACTTCGGTCGGCCCAGACGACAACCCCAATGCCTCGACTGGCCGCTTCTCAGTCCGCGTCGAGTCAAAGCAGACGTACAACGACGGCCTCTTCATCTTCGACATCAAGCACTCCCCCTACGGCTGCGGCACCTGGCCCGCCCTCTGGCTCACCGACCGCTCCAACTGGCCCGACAACGGCGAGATCGACGTGAGGGAGGCGACAAACAAGGCCGAAGATGGGAACCAAATGACCCTGCACTCTTCGAGCAGCTGCTCCATGAGCGTGCGCCGCAAAGCCACGGGCAACGTGCTGCAGACGAACTGCGACAGCAAAAAGAACGGCAACGCAGGCTGCGGAGTCAAGTCTGAGACTGACGGGTACGGAACTGCGTTCAACAAGAACGGCGGAGGTATCATGGCCGTGGAGTGGCGCGACGAGGGCATTCGCATGTGGCAGTTTGCCAGAGGCTCGATACCCTCTGATATCGACAACAAGAAGCCTGATCCAAGCTCTTGGGGCACAGCGCTCGCCGACTTTCCAAATACCGACTGCGATATTGGTTCTCACTTTAAGAACAACACCATTGTTGCTAATATCGACCTGTGCGGCGACTTGGTGGCCGCTGTTTGGGACGATTCTGGATGTGAGTTATTCGGATACAGTGTAAGAGACGACAACAGCTGACATTATCAAGGTTCTGGTAAATGCGAAGACCTCGTCAAGAACCACCCCGAGGCATTCAAGAACGCATACTGGGAATTTGGCTCTTTTCAAGTATACCAGTCATCGTGAGATGAAGCTGGAATAAATTAGTAGACGAGACAGTTCTTGGTATCTGGATCAATTTCTTGATTGGAAGCGCGGCGTCAGGAGGGAGAGACTTGAGACTGGGGTTATCTGATATAGACATTCGCAACATCTTTGCTCTAAGAATAGACCGTAGACTCTGTATCCTACATAAACGGCTCCTCTATGAAGCGTGGGTATTACACACCTGTTGATATACGTGCCCATCATATCTATCTGCCGCCGTCGCACATCACGGGCCGAATTTCCAAAGAGGAGAGAATTCCGTCTCCCAACGCCTGCCCTATGCTCTAAAAGTAGACCCCCCAACTCCCAGGAAAATAAAGTATACATCTTTCGGTACAGCTCGTACAACCTCATCCGCCAAATTTTTATACAGCCCCCCCGTTTCTTCCTTAGTCGTCCTTGGGAGGTGATCGCATGTACGCATCAATGGCTGCACTGAACGCCGCAAAGGCTAGACAGCCGCCGGCGGCAGCCTGGGGGCCGGCGTTCTTGGCCAGGACGCCGCCTGTCACGCAGCCCGCGGCTACGCTGTTGGTGAGGTCGTTTCTGGCGCGGAGGCCTTCGATGCCGCACTCGATGCCCGAGTATAGCGCGCCGACTTTGCCAAAGTTCCTGGCCATGGACCACGACCGTGTGCCCATATCCTTGAAACCGATCTTGAGCTGCTGCTTGAGGGGGAGGGAGCTGATGGTGTTTTGCGGACTACCGGGGACGGCTGTGTGGTAGGGGGTATCGTAGGACATCTGTACGGGAGCGAATTAGCTAGTGATCATTGCTCCAGGTAAAAGAGGGACATACGGAGGCCATGAACACGCCAAAGAGACCGCCCATGCCGAAACCCATCACTCCAGACATGATCGACTTTCCGTAGCATGACTCCATCGCAGCTTGGACCTAGATTCTCGCGATTAGCCGATGCGCCCGCCATGTGCTGCGGGTTGCGCAGAGACGTACAGCCTTGACATTGGGGTCCTGGGCGGCGGCGCCGGGACCAGCTGGGGGTGCACCTCCTGGGACGTTCATAGTGGCGTTGTGGGAGGAAGGGCGAGATGGAGACGTTGGAGAGGGTATCGCGGGTTTAGCTGCGGCCGGATGGACTCGAGGTTCTCTGGGGAAATCTTGCGGGAGGAAATATTTCTGCCCCCCGCTACCGCTTTCCGGCGTGGATGCCGGAACGGCCCCACCTTTCCGAGCTTGGCGGCGAGCTCGGCGGTCCCGGCCTTAGCACCACCTTACCTACCTTACCTAAGTAACGAACTGCTGCAAGTTAGGGATTCACAGTCTTCGGATACTTGACTGAAAGGTTAGAAGTTGGTGTTTCCGTGTATCAAACTGAACGCGTATCACAGGCTAAAACAAAGCTCATTCCCCAATAACATTCCCACTTTCAAGTCTCATCAAGCAACACCGTCCGAACTTTCAAGTCAATACCATTCCCGATCCCGCCATCCATCTTTCCTCACAATCTCTGTCCCAATACCGTTCTCATTCTACAGCCAGTGTGTTACCATTCTCCCATTCTGCCATCTTATCGCTCCTCGATTCATTGTGTTGTCAGTCTAGCTGACAGGTCGGCCGTGGCTCCTCTGTCTGACGCGGGCTGTTGTCGGTAGCCAGCATCTGGCGTTTTGGAGGCGGGTAATTTTCGTGGTCATCATAAAGGCTTCTCTTTTGGACGTGGTGTTCTCGCTGAAAACGTGGGGGAGCTGGTGCGTCCCAAGTTCGATTAAACGAGGGAAACATTTCATGAATTGAAGGTAGTGAGCCGTTCCAGGGCCGATCTGTGTCTTCAGGCATCCGTCGGAATAACCTCTCGTTCGTATTTGCTAAGGGATTTCCACTAACCGGGCAGTAGGACTGTCTGTTGAAGGGTAGAGTCGCTGGCCGCAAGCTCGGGTAATCCATGTGCCCGTCATAGTATTGTGATCGAAGTGCTGAGCGCCAGACACCATCCCCTAGTGGCTCAACAGGCCGACTGAGAACCGTACTGGTTGCCCTGGGCGCAGTGTCAAAGTCCCGCTGGTGTTTTCCCTGGTTCATGTCGCGATCCTTCGCTTCTGCAAGCGGTTGGGGCGTAGCAGTATATTGTGGCTGCTGTTGGATGACAGGTGTAGGCGTCCGTGGTTTCAGCTCCTTGGTAGTGCTGCGGATTTGTCGATTGTCCTGAATCTCTTCTTCAGAGGGTAACGTAGGCCGTGTTCGAGCCTTTCGCGTGCGGGACTGAGCCGTTTTACGAGGACGACGAGCCTTGGACTTGGCGTCTTTCTCCAAGAGCGCTGCAAGGACGGGGTCGTCCAAGGTAGAAGCTCGAGGAGGGCTCGCAGGGGGCGGCGACGTGTGCTCCTGGTACCATTCTTTCGCCTTGTCAGAACATAAACATCAAAAACCCACAGACAACTTACCGATGTCCCGCATGTACTTTTCCAAGAACTGATTGGCCTTGGGTGACTTGGCACCAGGCTTGAAGTTCTGGTAATGGTGCTCGTCTGTGAACTGTCAGCAGTGGTGGAAGCCTGGAAGAGCGATACTTACACAGCATGGTACATGTGTAGTCGCGGCGAGCACCCTCGCCGATGGTGTCCTTCATGACGTTGACACACTCCTTCCAGGTTGAGGTTCGATCTTTGGGGCTAGCCGCAGCTGGAGAGCGTGGTATAACCACCTCCCAGAAGACACGCTCCTCCTCCACAGACCATACCTTGCCGACCATGTTGATATGGTGCCAACCGAAGAGGAAAGAAAGTGGCAGGGCGGAGGAGGAGTTGGTATAAAATGAAGAATGGTAAGCAAAGGCAATGGAAAGAAGAGATATATATAAGTATATCTTAGCTATGGTGAGCCGGGTTGAAGAGTGATGTCCAGAAGAAGATAAAAGCGAGAAGCCGAGGACCAGAAGAGAGACTTTATAGAGCCAGTGGACGTTGAGCAGACGTCGAGATGAGTGATTCAGTCTCGTTTGTATTGTTCTGACTTTGGAAGCCATTGTCACGTTTGAAAATGGTCAGGTGCCGGCCCTGATTGACGGACAATAGAAGAGACATTGTTGGTGATTCACATCCTTGCAACAATCAAAAAGGTCACGTTGGTCTTGTTTCCGTTGCCCGCTGATTGAAGAAAAGAGGCGATGAATAATACAGAATAACAGCAGTTACTCTTCGAATATGCTTCGAGGTTCAGGGGGTTGAACCCCTCGCGCAAGCAGAAACGACGCCAAGTGTCTTTCCACCCTCGAAAACTGTTCATCGTCAGTGTTTGTTTGTCTTCAGTTACTCATCGCCCACAGAGGAGCAGAGTCATTACTCACTACACTCTTCTTCCCCAGGGGTATCACGCCGTCCCTCACCCAGAATCCCCACCCCCCCGTCATGTTTGCGAGCATCATATCTGTTGTCAACCTGTCACCCACATACGCGATCTGCGCAGGGTCTGTGACTCCCGTCTCTGGATGCTTCTTGAAATACTCCATGATCTCCTCGCCGCACCCTGGTTTCTTGACTGAATGTGGAAGCACTGAGATGCCCGTGTTGCTTTCCACTTCTGAAGCCAACTTCAAGTTCTTGTCCCATGATGTGGCACCGGCAGTATTGGACACAACGAGAAGCTTACGGCCAGGATATGCCTGTTTTAGCCTTTCGAAATGAGCCTGTTCACAGTCTTAGTACAAATGACGTTAAATTGAAGAGGGATCGTTGAGCATGCACCTTGTAAGGACCGTATACTTCAATACTATCGGGATAAGCAAAGCAGTCGTCTTTGTCCAAGACGACAGCCTTGATCATTACCTTGCGGTCATCTTTTTGCAAGCCCTTCTCTAACGGAATTGGCAACTCATTGAAGGTAGGTACGGTATGGTGAGGTAGGCAAAGACTCGGCTTGAACAATAGCCTTGTGATATTTAGGGAAGCTGAAAGATTCAAATTCATTGTGAGTAACGCGTAGCAGCTTGAAGGATCATGTATCGTGAGAGTGAACGTAGTTGTAGTTGCCCAGAGATGAGCCAAAGACGGCAAGCTCGCGCCACATCCAGGGGTGTCACTGTGCGCCACAGCCAATTTAGCAGGGAACGCGTTACAACGCGACTAGACGACTTTCCCTTAGGCAACCTGAAATCAACTTCAAGCAGAGAGATCCTTCGTTCTAGCTGTGTACGCTTTTATTATCTGCTTTTTCTCTTTATCTTTATAATGCCGCGAAAGAAGGCTGTTCTTGAGCCTGGTCTCCAGCCTGAAGCTCCAAGATCTTTGCGAAAACGAAGTCACCACGAGCTTGAAGCGATCCCTGAAGACGATCTTGCAACGACTCCCTCCAAACGACAACGAAGCTCGGGTCGATATTCTCCCATAATTGACGAAACCGAATCAGACAGCCAGTCAGGAGCTATCACTGCGAATGGCATCCAAGACCCTACAATTGCCAGCACCGAAGCATCATCAAAAACAGACGACGATGAAACCCCTAAACCCACGCCGAAACGTCGAGGCCGGCCGCCAAAGAAAGCCGTGAATGGCGAGACTCCTACGCCGAAAGCGAGCCGTACCGCAATCTTTGAGACGCCTACAAAAAGTGCAGCTTTTGCTCTGAATGGCGCTACACCTCGAGCAGCAGATCGATCCGCAAGGAGGAAGAGCGCTCGGGCTCTGATAGAACATGTCGTCGGCGACGACCTTACTGACGAGGAAGAATACGAGAGCCTCTCGAGGCAACTCTACGACTCTAGCGAAGACGAAGAGGAAGAGGGCATCGAAGGCGAGAATGGCACTCTCGCAGACACATCTGCCGTAGACGAAGCTGCTACACCATCCAAGACGACACCACGTCGAAGAGGCCGGCCAAAGAAAAAGGTCAGATCTCCGAGCCCGCCTCGAGATCTGCCTCCTCATGAACTATTCTTTGCCCACAACAAGCCCGGACGACCAAAAACTTCCAATAATACGCTTGGCTCGCTCGCTTTGCTCACGCACGAGGAGTATTTCACGATTGTCAGGGAAAACAAGGACCATCACGCAGCTGATATCGAATACCTGGAGAGTTTGCACGCAGAATCTTTTCCGCAATGGGCGTTTGAGCTATCACAAGGCTTTAACCTCTGCTTATACGGCTATGGCTCCAAACGAAGTTTGCTACAGAAGCTCGCAGGACATCTCCACGCACGCAACAGACCAGAACGCGGCGACAAGATTGTCATAATCAACGGCTACGCTCCTACAACCACAATGCGCGAGGTCCTCAGCACCATCGGCACAGCAATCGATCCATCTCAGCGCATCCCCCTCGCCCAGCCCTCCATCATGGTCCGGGCCGTTCTCTCGCACCTCGCCAGCACATCCATGACGCTCACCCTTATCGTAAACTCCATCGACGCGGCGCCTCTTCGCAAGCCCGCATCTCAGGCCGCCCTCGCCCAGCTCGCCGCACATCCTCGGATACGCCTCGTCTGCTCCGCCGACACGCCCGACTTTGCGCTGCTGTGGGACATTGGCGTGCGCTCGGCGCTGAATTTGGTGTTTCACGACTGCACCAGCTTTGCGCCCTATGTTGCCGAGCTTGATGTGGTGGACGAGGTTCACGAGCTTCTCGGCCGTAACGCTCACCGTGTCAACGGTCGCGAAGGTGTTGCGTTTGTCTTGCGCAGTTTACCCGAGAACGCAAGGAACCTGTTTCGCTTGCTGGTCGGCGAGGTGCTTATCGCAATGGAAGAAGAAGGTGACGGCGGCGATGAGCCCATCGGTGTTGAGTACAGGATGGTGTATAATAAGGCAGTTGAGGAGTTTATTTGCAGTTCCGAGATGGCTTTCCGGACACTGCTGAAAGAGTGAGTCTTCTCAATCCCGGGTTGAAGCGAACAGCTATTGACAAGAACGCAGATTTCACGACCACCAGATCATCACGAGCATGAAAGATGCCCTGGGAACAGAGTTGTTGAGCTTACCGTTCCGAAAGGACGAGCTGGAAGCGATTTTGGAGGATCTCATGTCATGACCTTAAAACCAGGGACTGTACAACACACACATGTAAAGGCATAATACATCGGATGGCGCTGGCGTTGAAGATAGGATCTGAGATTGATGGGTGATGCAATTGCTATTAACTCAGGGGTATAGATACTAAGTCTAGGGACACAAAGTCCCATGTAAAGAAGATATGTCTTTCGAGTCTGTCATCAACATTCAATCGTCTCTATTCAGCCGTCTTCCATTTTGTTCTTTTTGCTCCTGTCAAAGGACCACCACCACCCAATACAGTGACCTCTGTTACATTAAATCCCAAGGCTTTTCACACAAGTCCATAGGACCACTGGTACAATGACATTATCGTTTCCACCCGTCAGGACGGCCTCCGTAAGGCTCGCCATCGATGCGCACATGGCGGCGTTCCTGGTGCTCGCCAAGACACCAGCCTGCTCGCTTGTAGCGGACCAGCCGCCGATTCTCAACCAGATGCTTGCCGCAGCCAATCCTGCAAATACAGCGACGGCGAAAGCCACGCTGCCCTCAAGACTCTTGCCACCGCCCCAAAGCCATTTTCGGCGGCCGTAGCGACGGCCAATGAGGGACGCTGCAGAGTCTCCGAGACCAACGCAGATAACGCCGGATACCATGCTCACGTCCCGAGTTGAGACTTCCCAGCCTGCAAGGTAGTCTGCCCCAGTCCGTGGAAGGGAGGCGAGAGCAAGCCAGAGTGGGATCGCACAACCGATGAGGAGGAATATGTGCGAAATGACAACTGGGCCGCGAAAGTCCCTCCCGTCCACATACGGAGCTAGGAATGATGCGATCGGTTTCGAAAGCGGAGGCAGCTGGCTTGCCCTCAAGAGATCCAAGATCAAGAAGATGGCCAAGATCAGCGCCAAGACCAGGGCTGCGTAGGTGGGATCGACATATGTCGCGGGAAGAAGCATGCCAACCATCATAAAGTGAAACACCTTCCGCCTCGTATCAACCTCATAGATATCCTTGAGGCGGAAGACAATGGCGAGGCCAACGACCAAGATGCCCAGCCAGTAAACACTCATCAGAAGCCTGGTGTTTGCTTCGCCGAAGTCGTCATGACGAACGTGTTGAACCCAGCCACTGTGACATTGCTTGTCATCCCCATCTGCTGGTCGAGGAGGCAGGCAAACCCATCGCTCAAGGTTCGCGTTGACAACCTGGAACCTAAACCAGTTCAAATCGCCAAAGAGGTATCCCAGAGCCCAGCCAATAGGCTCGTTGCCGTTCAAGGCGACCTTCTGTACGTACGAACGGATGCCAACCAGAATTATTGCCAGGATGCATGTATAGACGTATCCCGCATACAACCACTTTCTCAAGCTGGCTTGTTCTTGAGTGAGCTTGAAGAAAGGCCGAACCGACATTGAAGTTGCTCGCTTCTTGCGCCCTGACGGGGTGTGTGTGGCATTGCGTCGAACAACGTTATCCAAGTGTGGTAGCGTATGTCTCCGTGCGAAGGAGGACCCATTGGCAAAAGTAGCATCTGGAGCTGTCGGAGACGACGGCACGCTATCACCATCTGTTACGAGAGGAAAGTTAGGACCAAAGGTTTGTACCTTTGTTGGCCTTTTAAAGTGCGTATGCCCAGCCTCGTCCTCAGAAGAGCCCACGGTATCATACGCAGTGTCCTCAAAATTTGACCTCAGTAACTCCTGTCTCATCCGGCGCAATGAGAAGAAGTGAGCAAGGGTCTTGAGGAGAGGAGGTTTCTGGGAGATCGAGGCTCTGCGGAACCGCCACTTGGGAACCCTGGCCAAAGCAATCCCCCATCGTATGACTGGACTACAGAACATGAGCAGGCCAAGGCCGCCACCCCATAGGAGGGCCTTGAGAATCCGGACCTGAGGCGAAGAAGCCAGCAGCAAAACGTTGATTAGGGCAATTGACAAGAGCTGCAGCTCAGCCGTTAACAGGCTCGTAGTGGTAAGGTAGTGTAGCACCACGCATAGGGTTTGGTGCAAGGGATACAGTAGTACTGCCGTTTCCCCCGACAGAAGACTATCTGGATTCTCAAAACCAAACGACTCGCGTTGTGGTGGGTGCCAGATTAGAGGAAGGCAGGAAATACCCCATGATACTACATCGTAGGTGGCGTAAAGGTCGACCTTTGGAATGACGCTCTGCGGTATGGAGCATAGGCTCAGGACGAGATTCGGTAGGACTCCAGCTGGGTTATTGGACGAAACAAGGAGTGAGACGAAGAGGGTGATCGCCGGAGGATATAGCAGCGGTGCGGGATCGAAGTGTGCAGGAAGCTCGAGGGGAATCGGATGAGAAGGGGACTGATTGCGGTAACCCCATGCAATGACTCGAAGAGGGTAAAGGACAAGCAGCCCTGTGTAAGAGAGTCCAAAGAGTATAATGTCTAGAATGGTCAGCGCATGCGAACCCATGAAATGCTAGAGTCATACCTTTCCCCCAAATGTCAAGCAGCTGCGATACCTGAGGATTTGAAGCCACCATCAAAGCCAAGGCGAGGACAATGCCTGCTTCGGTAGCTCGTCGAACAACTAACTTTCTTCGTCGCCGAAGCGCATCAAGTAAACGTTGAGTTTCTGGCGTATCGACCGGGGGCGGCGGCTTGTCCAAGGTGCGAACAATATGCCCATCCAGAACTGCCGGAGAGGGCAAAGGTGTTGAGGATACGGAAAGCGGTTCATCAAGGCCTCTCAATCCCTTATGTAGATTCGTCTTGGGCGCCGGTAGCCCTCTCCAGAAATGTTCATCGTCAGCCTCGGAGCCGCTGTCGCTCGTCTGGGGTGAGTCTTTGGGGAGAGGCGGCCATGCCGTAGGCGACGGCTTGTGGTCGGCATCGTCATCGTTCTTGGCGGATTGCGCTTGGCGGTTACGTAGAAAGAAGCGATCTGAGAGGTGCGGGAGGTCGTCGTGTTGGTGGTGGTAAGGGTGAGGAGATCGTGAGCGGACTCGCAGACTGGACGGATCATCCGGATCGAGAGCATTCAACGACTCGGGGCTGAGATGCTCTGTCATGACGAGGCTATCGAGGACGCAGCGATATCATTGAAGATGGCAGGGGTGCGCATCCGCATCAAGTACCTCGAAGGCGCGTCGCAAAGAGATTTTAGACGATGGTTCTTGTTCAAAAGAAAGCAAAAGAAATTGAATTGAATCGAAAGACTTGCTCTGCCGCCAGCTTCGCAATTAAAGCACGATCCACACCGTCGGTTTTTGGTTGACATGGAAGAAGTTTGAACAGCCGTCGTCATGTGAAAGTGGCCTTCTCGATGGGGCGACCGTTTCGTCAGCCTTTGGGTATCAGTCAGCCAAAGCCAAGGGAAGCACGGCCAGGCAATTCACAAGCCAACAACCAACAAGTTATTAGTTTGTCAAAAAGAAGAGGATTCAACAGGGCCATAGCGGCTCTAATAGTTTCACGTTCGTATCTTTCGCATTGACTGGTAAAATTCAGATTTTCAGGCATTGGCGTTTAGAATCGTTACTGTAGGTTTGTAGAATTTTAGTCCGTACCTAAATAACATTCCTTCGGTCTTTTGGGCTTTCAAGGTTCAAAATTGCCCTTGACTTTCTTACCTAGTTAGGGTTGTATCGGACATTTTACGATTCCTTCCCATGAAACCTCGAAAGCTCAACAGATAGAGATCGGGTTGGGGCGCCTCAGGAACAAGCCGCGATGGAACATCACGTGAGGCGCAGCTCAACTTTGGATTTCTGTGGTGTTGTGATGCAACAGCAGCATCCCACAACTTATCATACCAACATTCCATACACTCACTCGTCCATGTTCTTTGCATTCAAGAGGTGAATGAACTGTCACGTTAAACAGCAACCAGTACGGAGTAAACAAGACCTTGCAGGTCAAATGATCGGGATTTGAGCTTGACCTGCCCTCCCAGATGGGATAAATATAGACAGGCGATCGACCCAGTGGGCACCCAGGCCAGTGTCACTCCCCGCGCACACCTACCTGGAGCTGCACCATACGAGAATCCTCCTGCGGGGGTTCCATGCGCTGAGATTCCCATGAGCCATCACCCCGGGTTGGCTGGAAACATCTTGTCATGGCTGCATTTTGGACTGACGCAGCTGCAGCACGAGGGGCCTCTCAGCCTCTATTTACACCGGTGACACGTCAGACACGTCAGCCCTGTTCCAAGCCAAAGATTTAGCCCGAACCACCAGCCTGAACATATGTGTGATTCAGCTGTCGTGGGCAGAGGAATGAAGATGTGGCCGTGTCTACCAACACCCATGAAGCGAACGAAGGACTCTCGTCTTTTAGAGTTTGACAAGCACCGCAGCAAAGAGACACCGTCGAGGGGCAACGCAACCATCTTGACACCACCTCACATATTATCACATTTTTCAATTGAGTTGTGGGACTGGTTGCACTTTGACCGGACGGCAGTCAGGCTCCTCTGTCCCCGGCGCCATTCGCACCTGAACAACCCAGCGATACGCTTCGCTTCGTACAGCTGCATTGGCGTGTTTGACCATTGACAGAGTGTGTTTAATGGCGGACAATGGCTTGCTATGGGTTTCTGAGGTCATGGACAACCAAAGGGCCGTTGAGACAATTTATCATTCCAAGAGGTTGGGTGGCCGTGTTGACAATGCATGCATCCAGTGCAACAGCAATGGTTACTGACAGCAGCACATAAGAACTTTGCTGCAATAGCATCTCCAGCTAATTATCCTTAGCCATCTTTGCAAGCTCTTTCGCAGAAGCTATCGATCTGCTTCGGTCAAGAGGGGCCCTCCACACCTGGGACACAAAAAGAAAGGTTAACGAGGCCGCGCGGAGCTTATTCACGCCGAGAGTCGGGCATGCCAACTTTTCATCAGGGCGGAGGGTGAGAACGCGTTGCTCACATGAAAACTCTTGGTGATTGAGCCGCTAGATCCGGCAGCTCAACTTAGGCCTCCTTGGCATGGGCCCGTGCTGCACGGAATTCAACAGACTGGACTCTTGGTGAACTGATATGCAGTGTTAGCCGCGCAACACTTACAAGATGGCCGCAGTGGCCGGTGCCGACATGAAGATCAGCCCAAGTGATTCTCCATGATGTTGCAGGACGCGGCTGACCCTCTCACACCTTCAGCTCAGACATGCTCCTATTTGACTCGGAGGGGTTTTATGATGATGAGGCACGTAAGCTTGTCTAACTTATAACTGTTGTGAGATATGCCTTGTTTGCCTCACGATACCTTGAGTTTAAGAACAAATGTACATTGCCTCTGCCAGTCTGCCGAGGACCAGCTATAGCAATCTGTCAAAGGTTCGGACACTTCCAAAGCAACCGAAAAGCTTGAGTTAGGGATACTCTATACGTAGTCGCTTATCATGGCAACCAGCACTCAACTCCATGCACTTATAACAAACACTATTACATACTGTAGATAAGACCCAGGATCATCAGCTCATTCTGGTAGAGGCCGAGGACATGGTCAGTCAATGAGGCTGACAATCTGACATTGAATGCGCATATTGCGAAGTGCAATCACTAGCTGAATCAATTGTTGTGATGTGCACGACGCGTGTTATGTTGACTACTATTCGGCGAGACAAATCGAAGGGGTTGGATAACAAGAGTTGGAAAAAACGGCCTACAGACGGACTGGATGGTAATCAGGGGCAGGGAACAACCTGGAAGGGACTAACAGCATGGGTCAGACAGGGGGCGGGGAACGGGGCGATGGACACCAAACGAGGACGCTCTAGCGCACAGGGACCAATGACTTGGATGCGATCGCTTACTCGCTTACTCCATGCGATGTGCCCGACTTTTTTCTGCCGGCTTTCTCGTATTTCCCTGCCTGACATGAGGAAGATGAGGTGCTGGATTGGGAGACTGACGCAGACACGCTCAACCCGACATCAAACGGAGCCAGTTTAGGTCAGACGTATGGGGGCGTCCCATGGAGACGAGTGATCCGTTTCGCCTCAGTTTCTCGTCATGCTCCTCGAGAATACGAAGCCAAGCACCGTGGTCTCGTACATTCTAAATCCGTCCGTTCGTCGTTACATCCGCAGTGACATCACAGAGCTCCATGACGGTCGTCGTCTGGCGTCACTACGGGGGGGGGGCATCGGCATCGGCATCGCAGCACCGGGCAACCAAGAAAGACGGAGCAAAGCCAAGGTGGGCAGCTCGACAACGGTGGGAGCGGTGCTGTCGACAAAAATAACCCTGCAATGACAATCAAGGCGGAGTTGTCTAGGACGATCTCGAGATGTTTGTTGCAAGCCAGAGCCCAGCGGTTACTGTTGTCGCCCAAACAGAGGCTGAAACCCTTAACGAGTTTCCACGGCGATCTGAAGTTGCGAGTTTCAGCAACTTGAGTTCCTGGCCATTGCTCTCAGACACTCAGCGGCTCAGGAACGTCAGCTATCGGCGCCTTGCATGGCGTCAGCCAGCCAAAGGCCGCCAACAAGCCCAGTGCCAGCCGTCGAGCGCCTCCCTAGCCCAAGCGTGTCCCCGGGCCAGACTCGCCTGGTTGAGCCGCCCGTCAGCGCCTAACTCGATGTCTCCAAGGCTCACCGGGCATGCTTCAGCGCTGGGCCGACTGAGCTTCCAGTGGATGTGGACGCTCTAGTCTGTGGGACCTGGCAGGTCGACAAGGGCGCTAGCACCTCTTGGAGCCCGGGGTGGCTTGTTGTTAAAAACTGCATCCGGTTCCTCCTATCCCCAAAAAAGAAACATGGGAATTTCCATCTCCAACGCCCTCCACTCCACTTCTGCCCTCTCTCCCTTTGCCACCACCAAACAAACGTGGAATCTGCGGGCCTAGAAGCACCCGACGTCGTCGTCTTCTGCGACTCAGCCTCCTTCTGCCAACCCTAGTCTAGCCTCTCGGGACTTTAGCTGGACAAATTCCGCTCCTCGGCCTGCATTGAAAGACCAACAAACTCTCTTCCTCTCGAGACTCAGCTCATCGTGTAACACCCGTTCTCACTCCACCGCCTCCACTTCTCTCCTTCGGCAGCGCCCTTCTCCATCGACTGTCAACTGCTTACCGGCTGGCGGCCACGCTATTCGCTTTCCGTCGTTTTACTTCCCTCACCCTCACATCACCAGCTCTGGCCTGTGCTCTCACTACTCCTCCTCCCTTGACGCTAGAGACACGTCCCATCAGCTTGGCGCACGACGCCTTTCATCATCGATAAAGGGAATCACCCCCCCTCTCGCCAGCTGTCGCCTGCAGATTCTTGGGTCCCTAGTTCTTGTTGTTGTCTCCAGATCCAGTCACCCACTCACCGTCTTGGGTTTTGCCTCCTCAACCTCTCACCATCTGCTTCCAGCCAGTCGTTTCTTGTTCCGGCCCCAGACCGCAAACCCAAATCCTGTTCATTCGCTTGGGCCTGCATCTGCTCGGTCGATTCTATCGCTATTTCGAGCCGCTAAACGTCTTCTGCATATCCGTCAACCCGTCTGTGCCAAGCCTGATATCAGCCTCCTGTCTGCTTAGGTTGACTTACAAAACTCAACCTCCGCCCTTTGTTCAACGCTCTCTTCATCATGGCATCTGCCGATATCAAGCACGACTACAGCATGGAGGCCGGACTATTGAGCACTGACGGAGAAGAGAGGATCATGTCGTCCAAGGAAGCACTTTTCCAGGATTCGGAGCCTGCCCAGCCTCATCAACAGGCAAACTCCCGGAGGATGTCCCCAGCCCGTAAGGCTCTGGCTGCTTTTGCCGTCTGCTGTCTGCTCGGCGTTGGTCTGGCATCTGTCGGAGGTGCTACTCGGCTCTGCCCTGGCCACCTCCGCCATGGAGATGTCATGGGAAAGCATGGCATGAACGCTCACAGGCCCAACCTGTCCGAGTCCATGGCCCAGATGGTTCGACGACAAAACACACCTGCGCCGAGCAACACAGACCAGCCCACTGAGCAACCCACCGATGCTGCAACGGATCAGCCTACAGAGGTTGCTACCCAAAAGCCTACGGACGCTGAGCCCACGCAGGAGCCATCCCAGGCGCCTACCGAGGAGCCTAGTGAAGCTCCTACCCAAGAGCCTACCGAGGAGCCCACCGAGGAGCCTACGCAGGAGCCTACACAGGAGCCTACACAGGAGCCCTCGCCGACCCAGGCTCCCACTAAGAAGCCCACCCAAGCTCCTACTGAGAAGGCTTCAGAGGAGCCCACTGCCGAGCCTTCAGCTACTGAGGAGCCCTCAGCGACCAAGGCAAAACCCTCTGCTACCAAAAAACCTACTCAGCCCGCCGATACCGAAACGAGTGAGCCAACCACGCCCGCGCCTGCGAGCTCAAAACCTAGTGAACCTGCCCCTGACACGGAAACAGACGAGGCCTCTGCCACCGAAAGTCCCGAGGAGACTGCCACGGATGATGTTCCTACCGCCTCGGAGACTAACGCGGAACCCACTGAGTCGGATGACGCCGAGACCACTGCTGTTGTTACCCGACGGCCAACTCGCGCGACCACCGACTCGGAGCCCGAGTCGACTGAGGATTCCGAGCCCACTGCTACCGGTACGTCTGATTCGGATGAGGAGCCTTCCGAGACTTCTCCCTCTTCTCCAAGTGCTTCAACCGCCCGTGCTTCAACTACCCGAGCTTCCACCGCTCGGTCCAATGCTCCTAGTGCTGCAACCTCCACTGCTGCCAGTACGTCTGATCCGGAAACATCTTTGCTTGATGATGAATCTTCTTTTTCTTCTTTGCCGTCCGAGACGGCTTCTTCGGGTGAGACTGCTCATTCCACCGCCCCTGATGCCTCCTCCACTCGTGTTATTACTACTGCCGATCCCTCCGAGTCTACCGAAGCTACCGCTCCCTCCGAGTCTACCGAAGAGGCGGAGACCACCTCCGAGCCTTCAAAGGAGACGGGGACGGGGACGGAGACGGAGATGGAAACGGAGTCCGAAACAGACATAGAGACATCGAGAACCACCGGTATGTGGGACGGACTCCCAGTGTCAAGTCTCGACCCCGAGATTTTGATGCGGATCCAATTCCCAAAGCCTGCTGTGTTTATGTGTTTCGCATCATGCTTCCATATCCTAATCACCCAAGCTCACAGCCTCCGCAAGTGCGCTTAGTTCTCGGACGTATCTGCAATGACTTCACTGGACCCACGTGCATGTTGATTCGAAGCCGCGTCTTAAAGCCAAATTATCTCAATGAGCTTATATGCTAACTTGCGATAGATGATGACCAGGAAACTACGGCCACTGATGAGCCCGAAAGCACCATTACTGGAACCGGTACCAAGCGAACCTCGAGCGCTGTGCCCAAGACATTCACCTCGACTCTCCCTGATGGTGGTATCACTACCATGACCTCTACTTCGTGGCTCGCTGTCGTTCCCTCCGCCAAGGCTACCGCCACCAGCGGCGACCCCGACCTCCAGAACGCTGCCGCTCAGTCATCTGTGGGCAGAATGCTCTCCGCTGTTTTGGGTGTGTTCGTTGGCGGAATGATGCTTCTGTAAGCGGAAAGTCAGTAGTTGGCGTCCAACAACCACGGACCCTGGTTACTTGGCTGTTCCCGCTTACGGGTGCTGAGTGCGTCAAGGGGTCCACCTTTACGAATTTCACGGTCCTTTTCTATGGTTACAAAAACGAGGGTTATAGACTTGGGAGCGGAATCAGACGCTCTGGCAGATTGGACATGGGTTTATGATTAGACAAGGACATCCACGTACGGTTGTTTCTTGGAGGACAGGGATCATTAATGACACCCAGCATATTTGCCGGCATGGATCGTATCTAGAGTGCATAGTACATGAGCGTGTACAAAGAGATTGGCGTTTTGTCATTTAAGCAGCATGTCAAATTTATCGTGAAGTCTTGGTATTGTGGGTGCATGCGGTATTGAATTGGGGGAGTCGATGTATGAAAGGTATTTCATGAACAAGGGTGAGGGTATGGCATCAGGCCAGCAGCGGAAAATGACAGTTAACGGGGTAACGCACAGCGCACCATCAGGCCTAATCATTCTGGGGGTGACGTTTTATTCAATACTGACCATTTAACAGAAAAAAAGCTGGCAATGACACGAGCATCGATTCTAGACTGAATAAAGTGAGGGTATACCAAGCAAACGCCCGCAACTCCAATGTAACTACAGATAGAGGATTCTTTCTCCTGTTGCCGTCCTCTGCAAAACCACGCAACTAACCGGGACCAATTCTGGGCATATCGTGATGTTCACTCAGTCTAGAAAGATAGGTGTTGAGTTCCTCGACTCGTTCCTTGTGCGTCTTTAGGAGTTCGGGTCTCGAGCCTGAGGATTCGGCAAGTTGTAGGAGCTGTAAAGGGTTATGTCAGCGGGATGAGTATGTTGAACAAGAATGCAGTGGGGACTTACCCTCTTCCTCTTGATCTCCTCGTGGCGTTTCTCGGACTCTGTCTTTTGCGGCTCGGGCTTGTCGTCGTCGTCGTCGCGAGGTTCATCGTCCTTCTCCTTGTCGGCTTCCCGTTTCTCCTTCTTTGCGACGTCGAGATTCTTTTCTAGGTCGGTCTTGTCTCTCTTCTTCTTCTTCTTGTGTATCTTGGCGCCCTTGAGCTTCAGAGCGCCTCCGCCTCCAACGGCAGTGTAATCGTCCGAAGCCATGATGTCGATGCTGAGGGTTTGTCAGAGGTACTCTGTAGGTTCGAGGTTGAGAGGAATCCGAGCCCAGCCACCAATTTAGGTAAGCGCCTTGTGGCGGTGCGGCAGTTAATAGTGGAGTGGGTCGAAACGGGCAAGGGGCGGCGGGTTGTTTTTGATCATGCATACGCGGAAACAAAGGCATCTGCAGGAAGGACCCAGAGCTTCCTCGCTCGAGTTGAAAGTGTCTCCTATCTTTAGCTTCTTTGTCTTCTCAACAACCCCCCATTTTAGAAACCAACCCTTTTGGTGCTGAATAACTTGACGATCAATTACTTAACGACACGGTCTCTGCACTCTTTGGCATTTAGTCTTACGAAACAATTGACGACGAACCCTCGAATACACCGCTACATACACCACTACACATTCCTACGTCACTGGTTCTTGGACGTTCGTTTCGATTACGATCCGCTGAATTTAGAGAGCGCTTGACCGATCCGCTATGTGCCATCGCTGCTAGCGACTAGACCGCCTAATTGGAAAACACTTGGACGGTCGATCGGGGATACTGCGCTGCTGAAACGAGGAAACACGACACTGTCACAATGGCGCGGCCGTACGGGCTCCCCTCGCATACACGAGACTCTCTCGAGCTTGCATCGCTAGCCAGCTCAAGTCAGCTAAACGAAGATGGAGTCACAGAAGTCTCATCTCGACCAAGCATATCATCGTCACGAAGACTTTCGCTCGAGCAGGATGATCCCCTGGACAGCGCAAACCCTGCAGGGAGGATGCAGCGGTCGTACTCAGTATCGTCGGCCTTTGACTTTGCTGCAAACATGTTTCCACTGAGCTCGACAGCCGGCGCGGGCGGATACGCACCCATTGGAGCTCCCACCTCGACAGCGCGACCAAATGGTGGACTCGGTGGAGGGTCGTTGGAGAGGCACAAGACATTGACGTTCCTCAACGGGCTGTCGCTGATCGTCGGATTGATCATTGGCTCGGGTATCTTCTCATCACCAGGTGCGGTGAGTTCAAGAGTCGGTTCGCCGGGCGCTGCTTTGGTCGTCTGGGTCATTGCAGGCATTCTCGCATGGACAGGCGCCGCGTCCTATGCTGAACTCGGAGGAGCTATCCCCTTGAACGGCGGCGCTCAGGTCTACCTCGCCAAGACGTTTGGCGAACTATCAGGCTTTCTCTTCACCTGGGTGGCCATGCTAGTGCTCAAGCCCGGCAGTGCGGCTATCATCTCCATCATCATGGGCGAGTACCTGGTGCGCGCCTTTATCGGCGCCGAGGCCGAGCACACCAGCATCTGGATCAACAAGGCAGTTGCCCTCGTGGGTCTCACACTGGTGACGTTCATGAATTGCGTTTCCACGCGGCTCGGCACGCGCGTCAACGATGCGCTCATGTTTATGAAGTTTCTTGCTTTGCTGGGCGTTACCATCACGGGTGTTGTGGTTGCCATCACGGGAAAGACACTCAGGGGCAAATCCGAGGTTGAGTGGAAGTTTGACGAGTTGTTTGCAAATACGTCAACGGATATGTCTGCCTGGGCTCTGGCGCTTTATGCCGGTCTCTGGGCCTATGATGGATGGGACAACGTGAGTGGTGAACCCCTTTGTTTTTTGTGATATCATGGACTAATTACTGTATAGACAAACTACGTTGTTGGCGAGTTCCGAAATCCCACTCGAGACTTGCCGCGGGTCATCCATACAGCCATGCCCCTCGTCATTCTTTGCTACGTCCTCGCTAACATCGCCTACTTCCTCGTCCTTCCTCTTGAGAGCATGGTCGGCGCCAACACTGTAGCCGTCATGTTTGGCTCCCGGGTTTTTGGCCCCATCGGTTCCCTAGTCCTCGCCCTTATCGTGAGCGCCAGCTGCTTCGGCGCCCTCAACTCCTCCACCTTTACCTCGAGCCGCCTCGCATACGTCGCCGGCAAAGAGGGTTACATCCCGTCCATCTTTGGCACCATTGGCGTTGGCAACGACACGCATGACAGTGAGCTCAACACACAACGCACTCGCAGCTGGTTCACGCGCAAGTTGCGCCGCATATTTGGCGATGAGGATACAGGGCTGTTTTACACGCCAGTGTATGCCCTTGTGCTCAACGCGGTGCTTACGATGTGCTACGTTATCGTCGGCGAGTTCAGCACGCTCGTGACGTTTTACGGTGTCGCAGGCTATACCTTTTACTTCCTCACCGTTCTGGGCCTCATCGTCCTCCGCGTGCGCGAGCCGCAGCTCGAGAGGCCCTACAAGACATGGATCACGACGCCAATCATCTTTTGCTGCGTGAGCCTCTTTCTGCTCAGCCGTGCTGTCTTTGCGCAGCCGTTCCAGACCCTCGCCGTCGTCTCGTTCGTCGTGGCGGGCGTGCCCGTGTACTTTTGGCGCATCAGGGGCCGGGATGAGACGGTGCTAAGGAGGAGGGGGCAGCAAGGCGAGGAGAAGAAGTGGTGGCGGTTCTGGAAGTAAGGGTCTCTGTGTGATTGACTGGATTGGGTGTATAAGCGGTGATTTCATGGAGATCTGTTGGGTACGGTCGCATGGTGGAATAGGGGGAACAGCGACTTGACGCTTTGATGATGGCTGACTTGATGACCATAGGGGCGTGTATATGTATTAGTAACAAAGCTAAAAGAGGAACAATCAACAGCGTGCAGATAATAAAAGCTGTAAAATTATGATCGTTTTTATTTGCCATTGTGTAATTTGGATATTCCACAGCCCAGCGAAATCACGAACAAATGAAAAGGAAACAGTAGAGACATAACCCACGTACCTCTCAACACACATCACAATGCAATGTAGCCACTCAATACGACGATAGCAACGCTACAAACGCATATAGGAACCAAGTTCTCACATGATGATAAAGATCTAGATGATCTCTTGACAGCCGACGAAAGCCTTAAGTTGGGCTACAAGAGCAGCCAGAGATCAAGAGCAAAGCACATGGTCAGACCAGGTGTAAGATACAGCTTCCCTTGAGAAGAGACCATAGAGGTCGTTATCATCATATGAAGACTGTTTCATGTACACGTTCAGCGTTAATAGGATTGCGTTGAGTAATTGCAGGTAAATGCGGCAAGAAGCAACTATCATATCTTGGTCTCGCACTCTATCGCGTTGTGGTGTGCTGTGTGCTGAGAATGTTGGGTTATTTGAAAGCTCGAGTTGACCACTTCAGGTAGATTGACCACGGAAGGATGATCTTCGAGGGATTTTATACCGTTTTGCTGGCCAAGGGGCAATTCGCTCATGTAGAAGATAATTAGTTAGGACAGGAAGGCTTTGAAGTATTCAACCCTGTTGATCAGAGTTACTGGGCTGTAATGCTCAGGGAAAGAGGCCTGTACTATTTTCAACTCATGATTACTGTCACGACTGGGCTGCTTTGATCATAATTTTACAGTTTTTTATTATCTGCAACGCTTTTGTTTAATCCCCGCGTCTAAAATGCAGTTAAGGGATGCATAATTCTCATCATCATGTACAAATCATTCCTTGCTCGCTTTCCTTGAATCCCTTAAGACTGCGCCCCCACGTTACGCTGGCCGTAGGCCTTGGTAGCGTAGTCACCCTCGTGGACGATGAGGTCCTCGGGGCGGTAGTCGAACTTCTTGGTGAGGTAGCTCTCGATAATCTTCTTGGTGCCGTCGGCGTAGCGCTTCTGGGCGTCCAGAGAAGTACCGGACATGTGGGGGACCATGGCGTTGCCGCCGCCAAAGTTGTTCTTGGCGGTGCGCAGAGGGTGCTGGCCGGGAGCGGGCTGGACGTCCCAGACATCACCACCGTAGCCGGCGAGGTGGCCAGACTTGAGGGCAGCGGCGACGTCCTCCTTGACGACGATGGCGCCACGGGCGGTGTTGATGAGGTAGGAGCCCTTCTTCATCTTGGCGATGAGGTCCTTGTTGAAGAGACCCTTGGTCTTCTCGTGGAGAGGGCAGTTGATGGTGACAATGTCGCACTGAGCGAGGAGCTCCTCGAGGGTGTCGACACGGCGGCAGCCAATCTCCTTCTCCTTCTCGGCAGACAGGGGCTGGTAGTCGTAGTAGAGGAGCTCCTTGCAGTCGAAGGGCTTGAGGCGGCGGAGGACACGCTCACCGATGCGGCCGACGGCGACGGTGCCGACAACCTTACCCTCAAGATCGTACTCCTGCTTGGCAGCGCCAGCGACATCCCAGTCACCACGCTCAATCATCTCGTGGGCGGGGACGAAGTTTCGGATGAGGACGAGGATGGTCATGAGGACGTGCTCAGCAACGGAGACGACGTTGGAGCCAGTGACCTCGGCGACGGTGATACCGCCGTTGGTCTTGTTGGCAGCGTTGAGGTCGACATGGTCAGAGCCGATACCAGCGGTGACAGCGAGCTTGAGGTTCTTGGCCTTAGCCAGACGCTCAGCAGTCAGGTAACCGGGGTGGAAGGGAGTGGTGATGATGATCTCAGCATCGACGAGCTCCTCGTCGAACTTGGAACCCTCACGGTCCTTGTCGGAGGTGGTAATCAGGGTGTGGCCCTGATCCTCGAGCCACTTGCGGATGCCAAGCTCGTTCTCAGTGGTACCGAGAAGGCCGGGGACCTGTGAGTAAACATGTTAGTCGCCGTTGACACTCGATTGACTGAGACAGTATGGTTTGGTGGGAGAGTGAGGGGTTGATGATGCAGCATCGAGACATTGGGTGCCCAAGAGGCAGTTGGGGTTGTATCATGGTTGCTCATGGCCGTGCAGTGCATCCTACAGGAAGCCAAAAGCCCACACACAGTCACACCCCAACACAACTTCTCATGTTGTTGCCCGTTGCCTTGAAGCACTGCCCCGCATCTTTGCTGCGTGAAATGTGGCTGATCCTAAGGTAGGGGGACATGATTTCCCCGCGTTTAGGATCGGCAAGCGTGGGTGTGTGTGGGGAGGTTTGTCGATGTCGGTGCGATTGAGAAGTTATGAGAACCGGAGCAAATGAACCACCATCGACGACTGTTGACCGAAGGAGAAGAAGAAGAAGGAGAAGAGTTGAATAAAGAGATTGAGACATACATCCTTGGCGTGCTGGCCACCGTCGTAGAGAACAGCAAGAACCTTGACCTGTTGGGGTTGTTAGAAAGAGCTCAACAAGTTATCTGAGGCTGTATAGGAGGAAGCTTACCATTTTGGCGGTTTATAAAAAGTATTTGTTGTTTAGTGAAGAAGGAAGAAGAAAAGGGGTGAGAGTGATGATGATGAGAGTGAGGAGTAAAAGAAAGAATCAGACATTGAGCGTCCAACGCCTGATATTTATGCTCTGGAGGTTGGGACGCCATGCACCAGGCCGTGTCCAGTCTGTTGCAACCGTGGGCAGTACAGACGGACGGGCAACGGCATCTGATTCAGCCTGGATCAACAGATTCCCCTCTCTCTCTCTCTCTCACTCTCTTGCCGCAGTTCCATCCCGCGCCCCCAGCGAATCTCCATCGATCCCGCGAACCCCGAGGGAGGGTCAATGTTCAGTTAGCACAAGCGCAGCCAAGCAGAGGCGAAGATGGAACCCCTCAGTGTCCGTCCGTCTCGGAGGCTCATCTTCCTCGCATGACGACGCCCCCGGAGAATGACCCGCCGCATGCCGTCCTTCGCCTGAGGCCCGACGAGAGCGGGGGAAGGGGGAATGAGCGTGCAACCACGCGGTAGGTGTCTTACCGCAAGAGGCAAGTATGCGCAATGGGCAATGGGCAAATGGACGCTCGTAGGGCGCAAAATGCGGGCAGTTGCTGATGGAAAGGGCATATCTCGGCGTTCGGTGTGTGGATGATAGAATCTGGGAGAGCTCTGCCATGGCGGTTGGTGGAGAGCAAGAAGGCTGATGCCTCGGCGAATCACGAGTGGATGCCTGAGGGTGGGGTTTGCCTCTTTCGGCGCAAGGCGGGGTCAGATGCAATCAGCTACCTTTAGCTATCTCCTCCACCGAGCTCCAGTTGCACGGTAACTATCGCCGTTTGTAGTAAACCTTTCTACTGACCATCATGAGCGGCAATTGACTTGCTTGACATAAGTTCTTAGTGCTTGGAGCTTTCCCCAAGGAATTGAAATCATTGTCCGTTGGAGAAAGTACATGCATGTCCAGAGCCTAAACGTTCAGCTGTGTAAGTGGAGCTGATAACAGCGCAAGGCAGCTGTGGCCTGCTTTTGACATACTCGACTCCACGGAAATGGAGTTCAAATGTGGGAATCTTGGATATTGATGGCATAATGCTTGTGTCAAGAACAGTCTGGATTCTCCCGTGACATGGAACATGGAGTTGAAAGGGCCACAGATGGACCGATTCCTTCTTGTGACTGATATCATGGATTATGTCGCTCAGAGCGAGCACTCAAACAGATAGACCATACAATACATATCAATCCACCCTGTAGCCTCAGCAACAACAATAATTACAATCCTGGCTGCACAGACCCTCCCGCCTCGTCTCTACATTCATCAGCTCCTCTTTACGGAGCAATGTAATACGCCTCATTCAAAGTCATCATACCACGACTCGCCCATCTCTCATCGCTATTCGGCGTCCCGCCATCCGGCCGTTTCTCGCCAGCCAAGCTCCGAATTCCCCGGCCTCCGGTGCGGGGGTGCCCTTTTTCCGCACTTTCATCTCCGGGCGACGACTCGCGTGCCAGATCGAAGCACCATCGCTAGACCAAGCCATGCACCTCCAAGGCAAAGCCAAGTTCTCGGTAGTCTATCCGTCCTGTTGTCGTGCATTACGCTAATAGGATCACTGTGGTTTCAAACGACAACATCTTGTCAATGAACAGGGCAGTTCAGTAGAATGTTGGACTCAACTTGACGTGAAGCAGATCACCTCTATTAATGCTGGACAACCTCTCTAGTAAAACATACTTGACCTTTTTAAAAGGTGATCAATTCTCACAGACTCGACTTCAGTACTACACATCAATCTTCCACACTCGCCTCCCAACCTCCACACATCTCCACGCCCAGTTCGTCCTCCCCCGCATCTCGCCTCCTCCCATGATCAGTGAGATCAAGCGACATGCACGTCCAAATGCCTCATTAAGCGCCCTCGGACAGGCGGCCGCTTATCTTATTATTAGCCCTCAAGGTTCTTTTGGCCTCAAACGCCGTGACATCTCCGGTCCAAGTGCGCCCCTGACGTTGGCGCGTCTGTCGGGGACAGAACCCGATCTCTCGGGGACTGTTGTCCTGGTGTAAGCTTGGTCTTTCACATGTCGATTGCTAGACCATATTCAAGGGGAACAGCGGCAATCATCCTGTTACCTTCTTGACAGTCTTCCGTGTGGCCAAGACTACCGCCTACACCAGCAATACTGATAGCACGGGCTCTCAACAGACACAACTTAGGCCTCATTGATTTGTGTCACCTCCCAAGAGGTTGTATTCCATTTGTCCATGCAATACATATCGTCAAACCCTAACCTCATCCTAAGCCGTACCATGTTCCCGTTCCTTTCATTTATAAATCCGTATAGCGCCAACGCAGATACAACCGTAATTGAACATCCACGACCTTGCCTTACCAGGTCGACTTAAACAATAATCCCATATGCACACTTCTTTCCATTTCCTCACATCAGGAACCCGAACAGCATCGGTAGAGGAATTGGCATTGGTCCCCCATCATCATCGTCGTCGTCATAATCGCTTGGATCATCACCATCCACCCATCCACCGTCTTCTTCCTCGTCCTCTTCCGACTCGCCCAAGAGCGATGGGTGGAAGCCGAGACCTTCGTAGTCGTCTTCGTCGTCCTCGAGATCTGACGATTCTGAATAGCCCCGGAAGTCGCATTCACTCTCATCGAGTTCTTCATCCTCGTCCTCGTCTGTACTTAGTACTGGGGGCTCCACGTAGGGAATGTCAAGAGCTTCCAGCACTTTGCGCCCCTCAACCCCTAAGCTGTACTCTTTCGGTATAGCAAGTTCAATGACTTCCTTCACGTCCATATCATCAAGCGTCTTCACGTCGGTTCTCAGGCCGGCCGTGATCAGCCGACTGGCAATGTTCCAGTTCAGTCGGGGCTCGATAGCCCGCACATATCGCGCCCTACTCTTCGGGGGCACTGTGCCTGGTTGCCAGCGGATCAGCGATGTCCAGCATTCCCGATGTAGCTTTTCTCCTTTCTCGCGCAGAGCATTCGGGTATTTTGCCAACATTTGAAGCGCTTGTGGTTGGTAGCCGTGGGTGATGGTGAACATGAACGCCCCGTCAGGCATCGCCTTGGTTGACATGTGAATATCTGCTCCCCCGTTAACCAGGACAGGAGTGGTCCTCCAGCAGGAACCTGACTTGAGGCTGTAATATAGTGGTGGTTCGTCCTCGAAAAGCTCATTAGGATCCTCACCCTGATCGAGCAGCACCTGAATTAGGGCAGAAGGTTCGTCCGAGCTCGGTGAATGGTTCTTCAGACAGCGCAAGATGAGACCCTTCCGCATCTCCCTCGGCGCCGGCACTGCCTTCATCAGGTCTGCCGCTCGTGTCCACAGCTGCTTATCCAATGCTAGCTTGAGGAGGCGTACCAAGAAGGCGTCTGAAGGCCCTGACATGCCATACTTGGCATAGTCAACGCCCAGAATGAATTCGGTCTTCCCGTCATCATACGAGTCCTGCACTGACTTGTCGAGCAGATCCTCCAGATCGCCCTGCTCTGGCCGCCCGCCGTTTTCGAGAATGGCTTGCGCAAGGCTCAAGTTGCCGTGCACGATGGCCTCTGTAAATGGGCGACTCTCTGAAACGCCCTTTTCGTTCGGATCAGCGCCTCGCTCAATCAGTAGCTTTGCTAGATTGGCGTGTTGGTGGTCCCAGTCGCGGCTGAAGTACGGCTCACAACGCCGCGAGCAAATGATGTTTAGAGGCGTCAGGTCTTCCATCGAGTCTTTCAATGTTGCTCCCGCATCGAGCAGCATCTTTCCAGAGTCGTACAGGCCCAGTATAGCGGAGCCTTCGGCTGCCTCGCCAACTCGAGCAAGGGCAGTCAGTCCATCGTGGTCCAGTGCGTTGACGTTTGCTCCACCGTCGATCAACGCTTTCATGGCATCCGTGTTGCAGCTTGAACTTGCAACCATTAAAGGAGTCATTCCCAGTAGAGCCTCGTGAGCGTTTACATCAAAGCCCTTGGCGATGAACTTTTCGATGATCTCGGCTTCTGTGATTTTGCTGTTGGGTTTCGGCGGGTCGTAGGGGTCGGCAAACTCGTCTTGTCGCAGCTGACCAGGTCCAAGAATCAGATGAAGGATGCTGAATTGGTGCACTGCAAGCGTGGTGACGTCTGCACCCAGATCGATGAGGCGTGCGGCGTCATCAAAGCGACGTGAGAAGCATGCCATCATGAGTGGCGTGAGGCGCGTCTCTATGAGTCTGGTGTCGATGTTGGCGCCATTTTTGAGGAGCCAAGGAACCACCGTGTCCCAGTGTCCGTACCATATCGCTTGAAATAGGGGTGTTCCCATAAAAGGACCTTCTGCGTTGACGTTTTCTTGATACTTTTCCTCCAGCAGGAACCGAAGCAGGTCAAGCATATTGTGCTTAGCAGCGTGGTGCATTGCGGTGAGTCGGAACCGACTCGAGTCGTGAGTAATCTCGTCATCTTGCCAGGCGTTGGCGTCCAGCTCAAAGTCGATACCTTGGTAGATAACGTTGGAGGCCCCGCGTCTGAGAAGGAATTTGGCAGTCTCGAACTCTCCGTGGCATATAGCAACATGTAGAGGCGTCCAGTTTCCGCCATGTAAATCCTCAAGTTCGTCCTCCTCGACAGCCTGGGATTCACTGAAAGCCTCGATGGGTAGGTGTGGGCGACAGAGGCAAAGGCCCCAAGAGGGAGCGTCGATAGAGGCACCTCTTTCAAGTAGAACCTCTATCATATCGATGCGCCCTTTGCTTGCCGCAACATGGATGGCCTCCCATCTACAGTCGCTGAAGATACCATCATCGCAGCCACTCTCGAAGCAGTCGCATGTGTCGTGAAGAACGTATGAGGGGTCAAGGTCCACGGATTCGTCGTCGTCGTCGATGCGCCATTCGGGGTCGTCAAAGTAAGAGCTATGGTAGTTCCACCACTTATGACGCGGGTTGATGCGAGGCTTGGGTCTATGAGTGTAGGCTAGACGAGAGGGACTAACACCGGCATCGAGGGTCCGGCGCAAAAGGTTGATATCTTCGTGTTCAACAGCCCAATGCAGGGCTCCCGGTCTGTCCGATTGAACCTCGCGCTTCCAGAGGATGGGGCTCGCAATATGGTAGCAGTGCTGGTTGACGCGCGATAAGGCAGCTAGATCGTATCTTTTGTGGAGGAAGCCGGCGATGCCGTGCAAGACCTCGTTGGGAAGCCGATCCAGCGACAGCATGACGGGCGAAGCTGTCGGCGAGGAGCCTGGAATGGGCGAGGAAGACGAGATGTTTGTGTTTTTCGCTGAAGCCATGAAAGAATCGAAAGTGAGGGGAGCTCCTCGGCTTTTGTCGCCGGGGTAATTGCTGCAGCAAAGGTAAGGTAGGTAGGACCTAACGCGTCGCGCCAACCCGCTCTGGAATCGATTTTTTCCCGTAGGGATCTTGCAAGAGCCAACCAGCCCTGCCATCTGAGGTTCAATAGTGGCACATGCCCCGCATTTTAGCGTAAACGTCACTCTTTTTGCAGGTAAACTGCGCTATCGCTTGGGTGCAGCCCGCTATGGATCTTGGCCCACAGCGTAGCTCGGAGAATGAGACATCACGAAACCAACTAGCTGAGACAAGACACTGATTGAATTAAGGAACTTCAAATTCCAGAGGTGGGCTTACCTGTAACAGCGCGTGTAAGTCTATTTCGCTCAATTATGCGACTGCATAGAGCCTAGCTTGGTCGAGATCTAAGCATTATTGGTTTCTGGTCCTCATTCTCTGTTCTGCTTTGATACTCGTGAGTTGCCACTCTTTGAAACCAACTAAACTAGAAAGACCACCCTCATCAAACCCAAGCTGGTAGAACTATCCGTGACTAGGTTCCAAGATGGATGCCAGATTGGGGTGGCCATACCCATATGAGTTTAAACACTCGGATCAATGACATGCTGATGAGTACGTTTCTTTTCAGACCTTTACGGTTACCGTTGTCTGTAGTGCTGTTTTTTTGGGGCCAACAATGCTATTTATCTTCCTTAATCTATCAAGTCCATTGGAAAGCTTTGTGGTTGCGTAATGTAGTAGTCCATCGAAGCTGAGGCGTATGCCGGAGGTCTACCAACGTAGTGGTTGGTTGAATGGGAGGTAAGTCAGCAGGTACCTAACTTTATGAAAGGAAACTGCGGTCTATATAAGGCTTTCTATTCCTCTTTACCGTCTGCCTATTTCGCAGATCCAGCCTTGGGCCTACCAATTCATCAGCCGTCTTCAAACGTTCTAGTCAACATGGGTGTTGGACCACCGAGACTCAATCCATATCACAAGATACTCTCTCGGCTCTTCGAGTTCCTAGCCCTCTTTTACATCCTCAAAAAGGTCAATGGGCCTCACTCCATCACAGTTGATCCTCCGAGCCTGCAGGCCAGACGTAGGTTTCTCAGAAACCTATGTTTCATCTGCGACTATCAAAAGGGCGGCGACACCACTACTGCTATAGCTGTCCAGGCTCACCCAGTCAAGTTTTGGGTGGCAGCCAATTCAACACCAACGTACCAGGTTCTTGATTTTCTCGCTGGCATACTTGATGAACTAAAAGGAGTTCTGGGAGTTCTACAGGTAGAGCAAGACAGGATAGCAGATGTGGTGAAGCAGAGATGCGCCCAATTTGCTGCTCCTAGATTGAGAAAGGAGTGCAAAATATTGTCCAATGCTGCGAGAGACTGCAGCAAATTTCTCGAGACACACGCAACAAGTGTTAAAGCGCCTGGTGAGAGACCATTGTCTTGGAGAAATTAAAGACTGGATACTGATAGGGTTCAGGAGTCGCTACCCTCATAGCATGGCTCCCTCAGTTCACATTCAAGAACGGAGGAAATGTCTTATCTCTTTGCCAGACTGCATATGATGCTCGACACAATCCGCAGATGGCGACTCTGGAAGCTCTCCGTCAGGAGCTCAGCTATGCGCCTGAAAGGATAACCGAGGCACTCGGTACAGTCAAGCACTTTGTCGGTCGTCTATCGGAGCGTATCCGGGTCCCAAAACTTCTTGTCCAAGACGCTCGCCAGCTGGGAGCACTGCTGAACACTTACCAGATAGGGCGAGTCGAAGCTCTCCCAGCTGCGACAGTCCCGCCACCAGATGGTCTCACCAACCTGGACTCAATACTAAAAAGAATGCTCCCTGCTGGTCATCCGCGTCTTGGGGAGATGCGGAGTTATCTGGGATGGCTAGACGGCCCGACAGGTTTGGAAGCTGCAATTAGAGTTATGTACGACGAAGATCGCACTCGGCCACGAGTTCATGCAGAGATTCAAATGCTGGAGCACTTTCATCGAAACAAACTCCAAGCTGTGGATGGCGATCGGTACATTGCGTGCAGCAAATTGGCGTGCCTCTGTTGCAAGTTCTACTTCCGACATCACCCAGGAAGATTTGTCGAACCAAATTGTCACCAGAAGGCATATCTCAACTGGCGCCCGATACTTCTCCCCGAGGGCCTCCAGGACCCCAATTGGCTTGATCAGCGTCGGACACTGGCTTGGGTGAGTAAAGAGCTCAGCCAGTCTGTAGAGGAGCAAATTGCGTCCCAACAGCAGCCGGCTGGGTACCAGGCAGACTCGGTCACCAACATCACAGTTTCGATTGATTCCGCCCTTGGTTCTTCAGATGCCAGAGATTCCCCGGGGCTTCCAGAAGTCGGAGAGGCGTCGTTGAGTGAGCGTGAAACAAGTGACGGCAAGTCTCACGAATCACTTATGTATTGTCAGTCCTAACTCAACAGCAGACTCTGCTTCTCTAGGACATCTCCACGATGATACTGATGGGGAATCGTCTGGAAGCGATGCTGGAAGCGATGGAGGTGCGAGCCTGTAGCCTCACCGTTCTACAACAGTTCAGTTCTTGTTCTTGTGGGGATACTTCCTGGCCCTCTCGGCTGTAGCAGTGAAATCCAGGAATAGGCCGAGTTAATGGTTCAAAAGATTATTCGTTTACAAAATCTTGGACCAAATACGACTCGAGAGTGAAAGACGTCATTAAAAAGTGTCATTGAAGCACACTATCACTCTCCACGACCCCGGGACTATCTCGGTCTCTTCTCGCCTTGATGAGTTTCGCGGACGTGCCTCAAGAGGTTATCCGGTCTCGTAAAGACTTGGTTACAAAAACCGCATGGATGTACCTCCTCCCCCGAGTGGCTGCGTACATGTTTTCGCATGCTTGACTGAGTCGCCATTTTGGTGTGACAATGGGGGCATAAAACAGGCTTCTGATGCGTTCGAATGTGCTTTCTAGTTCTTATAAGTCTGAATCCAGCATCGAGTTTTATCGAAGTTGATAACTCACGTCCTTTTGCTGCAGGTGTCAAAGCCCCTGCGACAGGATCCCCATCTGCAGTAGTATCTTCCGCCTACTACCTCTTCATCATGTCCCAGATGAAGTAAGGGCTCTTCTTCTTCGAACTGCAACTTTCGCTTGTTTTTGTTTCCCAGACTGCCGCTGGAAGAGGTGCTTGAGGGAGACTCGTTACTTGGAGATGGGAGCGCATCTGGCTCGCAATTACCTACAGCTTCAGCGGACTGAACTAGGAAGCTATTGTCGACTGCCTGGTTTGAGGATTGCGGACTCTACAGAGCATGTGGAGCATCCTGTGAACCAGAGGCCGATAAACGTACCGGGTTCATTTCGTGTAAGGCTGATGGGGGAGGAACGAGGTCCATAGTAGAATTAAGATCTGGAAACACGATGTCGGCACTTTGGAGATGTGGATCCATCTCTGGTGCCAATTCCAGAAGGAAAGAATATTGAGGAAATGAACAACCGATCAAGGTTTGAGACATAGGAAACGTGTCGATGATATCAGACATTTCTGGGACATCGAATTCGAAATCCACCAAGGGGAGCTCAGGGACTGAATATAAAGGTTAACCATGTCAGCGATCGATTGTTCCGATTACACGCATGGAGTAGAGTGAACAAATACTAACAGTCTTGGGGGTAGTCCGAGCCCACGGGGTCATGCTCCGTGGACTCGTCCTGATCGTGAGGAGAGTGTAGGTTGTCGCTCATGAGATGTGGTATTACGTGTGAAGGAGGATGCTTTTTCAAGAAAATCGAGCATCATGTTGGGTCGATGTGCTCATTTTATACCCGCCCAACCTGTGATCCCCCTCATCAACATCTCTCTTCCCCTCAGCGCGAACGCAATGTAGAAATGCACTTTCATCACGCCTTGAGACATTTCGACCAGTAGATTTCGAATGATAAAGTCCCTCATCTTGAAGGAACCCCCCAACCCGCAAATCAAATGACCTGGTTGGTGGTGCTGTTGGTTCAAAATGTAATAACATCCGCTAGTGGAGGTCGCCCAAGATAGTCAGCCGAGCACCCTGTAGGCATTGGCTGTTGAGCTGGTTTTGGTTGCATCCAGGCTGGGCCCGCAGACATGGATGTACTTTGAATGAGGTTACTTGAATTACCTACAGCCAAGTAGACAATGCAAACATGGTGTTCAGTCTGGACCAAGACCTCGAAACCATGGAAAGCCAAACGACATCTGTGTCTCCCAACGAGACAGATCCAGCCAAGATCCCCACAACCGACAGATATGCTGATATTCCACTCTACGGCCGCTATGGTCCAACAGCATCTGACTTTAAACCCCAACCTGAGCATATCAATTCCAAGTCCTCCCAATCCTTGAGATACTGGAAGAAGTCCTCTCGCGGTGCAATGATTCCAATTTCGTCTACAAAAACGAATTGGACGACGACGGTCGTGATGTTTTTGCCCTCGGGAGTGTCATCATCAAATCGGGCCATCTTCACAAGTGTCTCACTCGCGACTACTCCTACAATGACGCCAACGAGGTCGCGGCTATCGATCTTGCCAGGGAGCCGTTGGCGAAGCTCGGCATCAAGGTTCCAGAAATATACTTCACTGGCAAGGTGCGTGCTTCATGTCTATTTCTGCTTTGACTACTATACAAGAGGCTCACTCACTCTGACTTGTTTAGATCCATGGTGGCCATGTCATTGTTCAACAGAGAATACCCGGCGTTGGGCTCAACATCGCCAGTCAGTACTTGGGCTCTGATGCCATGGAGAGTTTCAAGGAGCAAGCTCGCGTGATTCTCCGCACACTGCGTGACATCAGGCCCCGCCCGGCACCGAAGTCTCGCTCGTACATCGTCCCGGCTCCGGAACCTGTCAAGAACCGTCGTATCCGGCAAGAGGAGGCAGACATCATCTTCTCCGACGCGAACGCAGACGCAGGCTTTGACTTCATGCACAATGACTTTACCGAGTCAAACACGATCGTCGATGATGGCAAGATTGTCGGCTTGGTAGATTGGGAAATGGCTGGCTATTTTGGATGGGAGACAGCTCGTCAGGTGCATTTACAGATTAGAGGTCCAAGGAAAGAGAGCTTCGCCCATTTAGAGGGTAACAAGGAGTTTGAAGCCATCTTGTGGCGCTTGTTCTTCTGGAGGAACTTGTATGATGTCGCTTAGAAAGTCTTTTCAGCACAGGAATGATTTTGGCTATCTCATCAAGAACTATTGGACGGTCATGGAACGGATCTGCTCGCGCTGGGATGTGGGCAGTCAGGGAGCTATGCAAGGGGTTTCGAACCTCGTTTAGATTATTGTATTCAAAAATAACTTTGTCGATATTTTCTTGTCATTTGGTAAACCTTCAACACGTATTCTACCAGAGTGTACGATTTTCAGGACACAAGCGTAACTTGGTAGTCATACCCAGGACGCCAAGGGGAGGCAGAGCACTATCATATGGGATACGAGCCGCACAGGGCCATGCTAAAGCATGAATGCTTCTATAGATTCACTTGGAATGTTTGTCGCCGAAAGAGCCCCGAGTGCATCATCATCAACTTCAATGATGTATCGTCGTCTCACCCGATAGCTACAGTACCCTCAACAATGGTGGAGTGGTTTGATATGCGGACCACAAATATGATGAAATCAGCTGAACGGGATCGTCGCGGTGACACTTGCCCGGGTTATTCAGGGTCCTCTGTGATATCATGGTCGAGAAACATGAAACCAGCGACGATGGGGTTGTCTGTTGAGAGCGGGAACTGGTCGTCATGGGCGTCATGCTTCGTGGAGCAAGCCTCAGCTGCGATGCCACGCGATCGAGCTTGCGTGTAACTGTAACGCATGAAGCAGATGTTGGGAGAGTCGAAGGTCACAACAATACTGCAGGTGCATTGCATTATGTCGGCTGCTGGGCCATCGTTTGACCAACAAGGACACCCTTTCTTTCTGAGCTGTTAATACCGCTAACTTGTGCTCTCATTCTCTCTGGCGTCCCGTCTGGACCGTTCCGAGGTCCACACAATTGGGTTCGGCGGCGGAAAAGCCAATGGCTTCATGCAGTATGTGGCGAAAGAATTGGATGGCTTTTCAACTGAGAGCACAAAGCACAAAGGGTCAGATCCATTGTAGGCTTAGGTTGGGCGTAATTGTGGATTTGGTGACGGGCTGTGATCCCCGGATTCAGTGGATTCATGTCTTGTTTCGAAACGGGGGATGGATGTGCATCATAATCTTCCGAGATGGTTTTGCGTCATGAAATTGGGGTCCCTCTGGTGATGATATTCATTGGAGGGGTTTGACTCACTAGGTATGGAGTAGATGGAATATTAATAGAACAATTGCAAATATTGTTTTACCTGTTCTACATATCGAGGTATCGAGGTATTGAGGAGGCTCTGTCTGTCTCGGCTCCTGCCTTCCGTGGCGAGGGGTTGGCCTGCCTTGCGGAAAGAAAAAAACACCGGACTTGCACAAGAGCTCGTATTTCAGGCCGTTGGCGCAGGCTTCTTAGGCTCCCCCACACCTGCCTTGGGCTGGTTTGTCGCTTCAGCGGTCGATCGGCCCACTTAGGATCCGCTCCTAGCCCCCCCGATCTTCCGTCTCGACTCTTCTCTTCAATCATCATTACAGGGTTACACCAGCTGAGGACGACTAGATCGACTTGAGGCGGCATTTAAAGAGTCACAAAGACCCCTCACATCTTGGCTCTTGGTACAAATCAGAGATACAATCACTTCATAAATCACATCTTCGTTCTCCTACTTCAGTCACTCACGTCCTTTGTCTCTCACTTCATCATCATGCTCGCCTCAGCACTCTTCCTCAGCATCCTCGGCCTTGCAGCGGCATCACCGTTGGCCGTAGTAGAGGCCAGGAACCCTCATTACCCCTCTCGATCATCCTCAAAGGGCTTCAAGCTGTCCATCAACGTGACAGACCACTCAAAGGACTTTGATCCTCCCATTCACAACTCCTTCGTCTCCAGCATTCACACCGGTGCCGGCCTCAACCTGGTGGGCGTTAGCCAGAAGTACGGCCGAATCTTTTACCAAAATGGCACAAAGGAGGAGCGGCAAAACGGCGAGGCTACCATCATCACCGACGGCGGTACCCCTCTTACTCCCTCCGGCCTTGCTCTCGAGAAGAACAAGAAGAATAAGAACCTGTTCGACACCACACTCAACTTTGGACCTGGTACACCCGGCGTCCAGCTGAACGCTCTCGACGATCCCTACACCTACATGCTCCCCGAAACATTTGTCGCCTGCAACGAGAGCCTGCGCTACTACCAGGACAAGTACTTTATCGTCATCAAGCAAGCCCGCCTCACGATCGACAAGAACAAGAAGATCCAGCGCAATATCCCCAAGGGTTGCGCTCCCATTCGCTTGGTGCCCGAATGTGCCAAACTCGGGGATTTGCCTAAGGGATCTTACTCGAGCCACAAGTACGCGCTTGACTCCAAGTGCTACAAGGATGTTTCCAAGATCAACTGGAAGCAGTACAGCCCCTAGACTGAGACTTGTCACGCATGAAAAGATGGAACGTAATGATGGAATGAATAGGCGTTTAGGAATGTATAGTTAGTACTCAACCAGGCGTAAACCGCCCTCTTAATATTAATAACCAATCATCCACTTGACTCTTGAAAGGCTATCGATTTGTGAATGTGATTCGGATATGGAGCGGTGAAGTATTTTTTGGTGACACAATATGATGCACTACCAATCCAGACTAAAGCCAAGGAAGTTGTACATTGTTCCCAGATAAGATCAGTTGCTTATTTCAGTAACAGCATGAGAAAGTTAAAATGGAGGCAGCAAAGGTTTGATTCCTTAACGGGAGCACATGAGTAAAAGTCAAGTTAACAATACATTCGAGGGTCACTATAATCACCGCGTTGCTCTTACAAAAACACTTTGAGCTTGTGATATTCAGGCACGAGGTCAGGATCCCCAGCCTCCCCCTTGGTGCCTTGCAGGTCAGCCGCCAAGCTTATCTTATCGCTGCGGCCGCCGATAAGAGATGTCCGGGTGACCTCCGTCGACCCTCCGAGCTCGTCATGGTTCCCAACTCAACCTCTTCAACAGCTCGAATTCCGCCTTTTCCCTTGTCTTTCCGCTACTTTACAACATCTATTCCTCTCGAAGCAGCTCGCGCCCAGCCCAATCTCCTACAATGACCAAGCTTACGCCTGGAATGCTGAGCGCCCGCGCATCCTCGCTTTCCCTTCGCCAGCAGGCCTTGTCATCATCCGCCACCGCGAACGACGCTGCGACTCGGACCGAGCCGAGCACTGGAGCCCAGCAACGATCAAAGAACTTTGTCCTCGCCGATATGGACGGACGAGATACAAGAGATAACCGTGCCTGCGCATCCTGCATCGCCAAGCTGGCATCCAGCGAGGTCGGTCAGGTCAACTGGCACCTTGCAGAGGACCAGGTCTGCCGCTTGTGCCAGGTTGCAGAGATCCAGCCCGAAGCTTTCACCAAGCCCTTTTGCGATTTCCTCCAGGAAAACCCGACCATCTTCCACACTGTTGATTACTTCAAGGACAAGCTTGAGCAGCTTGGTTTCAAGGAGGTAAGTCAAAACACCTCTCTCCCTTGGGGTAGTCATGATACTGACTGGAGCAGCTCTCCACGCGCGACAACTGGGCCGGCAAGGTGGAACCCGGCGGCAAGTACTGGGTCACTCGAAACGGCAGTTCGTTGATCGCATTCACGGTCGGCAAGGCATACCAGCCTGGCAATGGTGTTGCCATGGTTGGCGGCCACATCGACGCCCTCACCGCCAAGCTCAAGCCCGTGAGCACAAAGCCCGTCAAGGCCGGATATGTTCAGCTCGGCGTCGCCCCCTACGCTGGCGCTTTCAACCAGACCTGGTGGGACCGGGATCTGAGCATTGGTGGTCGGGTTGTTGTGAGGGATGAGGAGACAGGCAAGACCGGTACTCAGCTGGTGAAGCTGGACTGGCCCATCGCCAGGGTTCCTACCCTTGCGCCTCACTTTGGCGTTGGCATGATGGGTCAGAACAACGCCGAGACCCAGGCTGTCCCCATCATCGGCCTTGAGAGCTCCCAGCGTTCCTCTCCAGAGGCCCTGGGCCCTGCAGGTTCCTTTGTCAACACACAGCCCCCTCGGCTGGTCGAGTTGATCGCCAAGCAGCTCAAGATCCAGTCCTACAGCTCCATCGTCAACTGGGAGCTGGAGCTCTACGACTCGCAGCCCGCCCAGACCGGCGGCATGGACAGAGAGTTCATCTTTGCCGGCCGCATCGACGACAAGCTCTGCTCCTGGGCCGCCCTGACCGGCCTCCTCGCGGCGAGCGACGACAGCGACGAAGGCAGCATCAAGCTCGTCGCGCTCTTTGACGACGAGGAGATCGGCTCGCTCCTCCGCCAGGGCGCAAGGGGCAACTTCCTCCCCATCGTCGTGGAGCGCACCGTCGAGGCCCTCAACCCGGACACGTACGGCCCTGGCCTCCTCGGCCAGACTTATGCAAAGTCCTTCCTGCTCTCGGCCGACGTGACACATGCGGGTAACCCCAACTTTCTGGAAAAGTACCTCTCGGAGCACGTCCCCGAGCTCAACGTGGGCATCGTCATCTGCGGCGACAGCAACGGCCACATGACGACCGACGCCGTGTCCACCGCCATCCTCCAGCGCGTCGGCCAGCTCGCCGGCTGCCGCACCCAGACCTTCCAGATCCGCAACGACTCCCGCAGCGGCGGCACCATCGGCCCCGCCCTGTCGAGCATGATGGGCGTCCGCGCCGCCGACGCCGGCCTGCCCCAGCTGAGCATGCACTCTGTCCGCGCCACCACCGGCTCGCTGGATCCCGGCCTGGGCGTCAAGTTCTTCAAGGGCTTCCTGGATCACTGGGAGAAGATTGATGCCGAGTGGCACTAGATGCATTGGGATGGAGTAGGCGTTGGCTTTGCACGGAGTTTTATGATGTCGGTTTCTGTCATGGTTGGATGTACGGGGCAATCTACACAAGTTGTAGACGCCAACATTAGAAGGGAGCATTGAACGGGGTATCTAGATGATTAAATAGCCTCAAGGAATATTAACATTTTATTTCCACCACGTAAACAGGCCGTACCAGCGCCTCCTTCTGAATATGTAGAATGTATATAAGGGGGTATATGGGTCTCGCCTCGTTCTATCCTTCAAATCTACCGTGTTTTCAATGCATTCTGTGCCATCTCTCAACCCTTTTCAGTATCTCAGTCAGCTCCACGACCAGGTTCGCGCGCCAACTGCTCGGCCTCTCTCATCTCGAGCAGATTAACAACCTCATCGGCAACATCCTCGTCCTCGTCATCAGACTGTCCCATCTCCACGGAAGCCTCCTCTTCCGTCTGCTCCAGCGGACGGCGCTTCTTCACAAAGTCCTGCTTGTGCGCCTCGGCAAGCATGCGCGAAAAGGTGCGCTTTGGCTTGAACCGATCCGTTCTGCGGCGCGTCACGCCTTCTTCTACTTGACCGAGCGACACGCCGGTAGATTCGGCTGTCGCCTGGCGAGAAGGTCCCGGCAAGGGGCCGACCCCAGAAGTGGTGTCAAGCGGCTCCGCGGCGACAGAGCCATCGGTGCTGGCGCGGTCCATGAGGGGCTCGATGCTGTAGGGCAGCGGCACATCGCGGGAGGCTTTGTACTGGGAGACGTTTGCGCAGTGCTCGTTCTCGACGCGGAAGAGGGCCCACATGCCTCGGCGGGTGACTTCCATGAACGCGACCATGAAGGAGACGATGGTGGAGTGCTGCGTGTTGTGGGTGAAGATGGCGTAGAAGATCCACGCGAACCGGAGGATGGGGTCTACCACCATGATGAAGTAGTAGAGCCATCGACGCTTAAGGGCGAGGATGTCACGGAGAAGAAAGTGCCGTGACTGGGGCTGGAGTAGGGAGAAATCCATAAACAGGTCCCAGAATGCTGCGATGGGTCAGCCAGTGCTGTGAAAATAGAGGGGGGGTATCACTTACAGCAGTAGATGCTATTGACGGTAGAAAAGGTGACAAAGAGAGCAAGGTTCCCTCGAGAGTCGTTGATACGATAGAGTGAGAGCGTAACGGCAGCAAGAATAGTCGCTGTATACTTCCCACCGTTGACGAGATGCGGAAAGACATTGCGTGTATCTTTATAACGACGAAGACATTGCAAGAAGCGCCATATCGGTGGGAGGGCCGTCAAGAACCCAAGAAGCCGGGAGTGATGGGAATTGCACTGCACAGGGTTCTCCCAATAGTGGGCGTACAGACAAAAGAATAGTTCAATGTTCTAGCATCATCAGCCATGTGCTCTGCGGTTATCATGTTCCTCGGGGCTTACCGCTGTCGAATAGGTAAGTGAACAGTAAATGTCACCAAGAAAGAAGTCTCGAAACTCGACGGGATAAAGGCCAGCCAAAAGCAACCGCCACTAGATAATGAAGGTCAGCTTTGTTCTCGGTACGGTTGCAGCAGAACTTACATGAGAGTAGGCGAGCCATTTCCGACTTCGATGCCAGACCAGGGGGGCTGGGAAGAACAAAACAACAACGGTGAAAAAGATGAGAATAACAGGATAATAGATGTACATGCTTGGGTCGCCGTATCTGCTAAAGTTGACCCACATGAACAGGCCAAAGACAAGAAAGAAGAAGCTGGGAAATTGAGAAAGCTCTCGCCAGTCTAGATGATGTCGCTGGTCAAATTCAAAGATGAAGGGATAGTTGACCTTGTTCTGATTCCAGATCATACAGTCAATGCAAAAGAGAGAAAGCAAATAGAGCATGAGGAAATAGCCTCCGTAGATCTGCATCAGGTAGCTCGTCTGAATACGGACGTCGTCGTCTTCGTGGTATAGAAGCTGGGATCCGTAGATGAATCCTTGGATAGCAAAGACGGCTCCGGTGCCAATCAGCAGGCCGTTCTGGAACATGCCAATTGACTGGTCCTCAGGCTTCTTATTCAAGCTGCGCAGCTTGCCAGCGGCCAGCTTGTGGTTGCCGCGCTCAAAGTACCGGGCATACAGATCTTCCACCGTCCGGATGTGCCCCTCGAGAACGTCACTGTTGACAAACCATGCGTGGTTAACCTTTTCGTTGAGGTAGCGATACGGCGGTCGGGCGTTGACGGCCTTGTCATACTTCTTGTTGAGCTTGCGGAACGCAGTCCGGTTGACCAGAGCGTATGACTTGAGCAACTCGAGTCCGCGGTAGAACTCCTGGAGGGCGAGCTTGAGCTTACGCTTAGCCGTGCGGTATGATACTTCATGATGTTCTGGCCGGCGAATATAGTCCCTCTCAGCGTCACCCTGCAAGACGCCGTTGGCTTCTGGTGTGAGGTTCATCTTTTGCAACGCCTTGGAATTAGGTCCGACAGGGAAGAATTTAGCCTTGATGTCCACCCATCCGTTCAATTTGCCGTTGATTTTGCCGTTGCCGTTGCTTTTGTCGTTCTCCTGGGTGCCTTTCTTCTGGGTGCCCCTCTTAGGAGGGTGAGGGTCGCGGGAACAGTCATCAGCCATCTCCTGGATTCGACGGTTCCGCATCTCATGCAGCTGTATCCTCAAAATATCCATCCGTTGGCCAGCCTGCTGTTCCTTCATCTTATAGAAAGTCTCCACCTTGTCGAGTTCGGAGTCAAGAAACTCGATAAACTCGCGCTCCCTCTCCCTTACCAGATCAAAGTTTTGCATGTTGATATCGACTCTCCGCTCGCTTCTAGTGGTGGAGGTGTGGGTGAAGAGCCGGCGCAGGGGAGAGGGCGATTCAATGGTGCTCGATTCGGTCGGTCGCTTGGTAGGGTGGTTCATCACAGGCGACGTGATGTTCGATGCTGTCGGGACAATGCTGGCCGACGATGTCCTACGGGGATCGAGTCTGTTGAGGCTTCGTCGCATGAGGTCGGAGGCAGAGGCCGGGGCCGGGGCCGGGACTTTGGACCCATCATAGTCTTGGGCCTTCATGGCAGGAGCAGGTAGTTGGAAGTCATGTTGCTCGCTGTGCCGTTGCTCACTTCGCTCGGCCATGGGTGATGGCTGCGGGGGCGTCGCAACAAAACTTCCATAGTGGCGGTTATCTCCAGAGTGCGTCAGGGAATCATCTTCGCGGCCTCGAGGCGTGGGAACCGATTTGGTGGGCGCGGTCGCTGTCGAAGCGGTAGCCGGTAGAGTTGTCGAGCCGTTACCGTCGTCGTTTCTGTTGTTTGAAGGGCTGGGTTCCGACGTCTTCGATCTGGTCATGGGCGCGAGAAAGGTAGAGGCCCGAAGCGGCCCAACACCTCTTGGAGTTCCATTTGCGCGGGCAATAGCTCTCGAGACTGCTTTGATGTGTTTCTTGCCGGCCTTGTAATTTAGATACTTGATGCGCCATTCTGTTTGCCGATCGTCAGTTTCCTAATGGTCATTTCGAGAGCGGGTGGTGGTGTATTTACCCGGCACAGCCTCCCTCTCAAGCTCCTTTGCGAACTTCATGGCGGCGGCGTTTCAATGCCATGCAACAGTCAACAGCCTGGTAAGAGAGATACCAGGGGGTGCTCGGCATCTAGAGAGAGACAAGCATGCGAGTGGTCAGCCCTAACCTGTCGAGTCTGAGCCTGGACTCTGAAGGTTGCCTGGCTGGAAGTCGTTGATGGCAAGATTCGACCTGTGAGAATTTACGTCGCGTCAACGTGCCCCTCTTGTTGCTTTTTCTTCCTTCAAACAGATCGAGAATTAAGGGCAAAGTGAACTAAAAGGAGACTAGGTAAGGAGCTGCTTTTGACGTCAGTGCCCTTTGCCCAAGCGGAAGGCATCCTATTGGCCATTCCCAAGGGACCCGCGATACCGGCTACCCTGCACGAAACCGTTTGTCTTTGCTTTTTGATCCGTTTGATTCAACGGCTGCTGGATGCCGAACGATGAGGCCTGACGAATAGTCGTGTTCTCGTTATATCGGGCAGATTTGCATCTCAGGAGTCGACTGTGGTCCTAATCTGAGCCCCGTTGGTTGATTACACAAAAACAGTGCAAACAGACCTATGGCTTGATTGGGGGCTTACAACCGTTGAACGCCTCGAGACTTTAATGGTGACAAGTTGACTATTTAAAGTGCTTAATTAAGGCTATGATATAGAGTTCCATTAGGGTCAATTCTTTTTGTTTCTATCCATGACTTCGCCTCCCGTCTAGATATGAGAATGGACATCAAGCTCAGCTGTCATCGTTGTCACACAAGGTAGGTTATCGCTATTATCTCCCCAAGCGCGTCAATTTTGTTTTTGGCGCAACGTGCCACTTGCTTCCTGGACTTTTCGACTTATCACTACTGCTTTCAGATGGTTACGTATCTCGTATTTTTCGTAGCATAAGATCTTAGCTACCCTTGGATAGACAGGAATCTGACGGTTCGATAGACGTCCAGCATCCAGCAAAACTGAATCAACTAGTCCTAAAAGCTAGACATATACTCTATAGTGTCTGGATACGAATCATTCAGATGTTGTAATATATTGCGTTCCCCAGGCTTTATTATCGGAATGGGTTGGCCCTTGAGTCAGCTATAACACCGTATAGCCTGCCATGGTTTCTCTCCCCAGGAGAGTACATCATGATATTATAGCTTTCGATAGTCCTAAGACGCTTACAGATGTACTGAATATACTGCTGTATGTGAGTTCATCGGCTATCAGCTCAGAGCTGCCCCCGGAATGCTCAATATAAGCTTCGATACAATTGCTGCTCAATGTGTAAGTCTGTGTAGCACTACCCTCCAAATAAACACCAGCTTCGCAAAGAGCATCGAAAATAGGCACATGTCCGATGGAGGGACTCACTGCCTTAGTCACAATATGCATCGTTGTGTAACGGCGTGACCACGGCACCTATCCGGATCAGCATCGCCAAGCCGGGAGCAACCACGGCATGGTCGAGATGACAACCATGCAGAAGCCTGGCCTCAATAAGTCTTGCGCGGCGGGACAGCAACAACGACACACTTGAGATTCAAGTTGTATTCCCTTTTGTCCAATTTGGGTTTGTTCTATCTGGGTAACCACGACGTTGACTGACAATCGTGGATGGATTGGTTGGATACTAATAGAGCGTAGCAACTTCGGCATCTCTCCGACGAAGAAATCCTGCATACGTTTCCAATAAACCGTCATTACTATGAAATGCTCTGACGAGTGACTGAGGTATGATTATATGCTCACCACGCTCACATGCACATTATCGACCATTGTAGTATTCAGTTTGTCAGGCACTTACACGAGAGAACCTTGACGATTGGCATGTCTTAATTGACGGGCTAGTTACCACCCTGCCTTTACCTGGCCAAGTTGTTGAAGGAAAACATAGCCGGCCTGCTTGCTTTAACTTACCTAAAATCTAGGTAAAGAATTTATGAAATTTCTAAGATATTTATTATAAAGTTAACCTAACTTAATATATGCTTATAATAAGATTTATTATAGCTTAGCTAACCTTAGGATATTTTGAGATTATACTGAAATCTAACCCAGCGGCCATGTTTTCCTTCACCTGCTTGCTAGCCTGGCATATCAACCATCAGGTTGGGTTAGATCCATATTAGCAATGTTGGCCAGCCGATGACTTCATGATTAGCACGTGCATGCTGCCTTCTCCAACCCGGTTTCTGTACAGTACATGACTAGTCTGGAGCAGCGGCTCGGCGCCAAAAAGCGCACCGAGACATTCAGAAGCAAGTCATGACACTGCCAAAACGTGGAATTGAGGAGTTCGGTAACAGGATTCTGTAGCCTAGTCGATGCACCCTGACAACCATACTGCATCATGTTGATCTGAGGGAACCCTCTTGAAACAGATTGAATGACAATTGACAACGACTGTACAGCAGAACCCGGATTGATCAAGTAAACAAACTTTGCATCATGATATCCATGTCATCACGACAACTGCTTTCGGCTGTGAGCTATTGGCGAATGAGAAGCTCGAGACAGAAATTCGGCCGGTTGTTGTGAGAAGATCCCCGCATCAGATACATTTCACCCCGCACCCCAACAACAACAACAACAGTGCAACTCGGTGTGATTGTGATGTGGCACGCATCTAAGACAACAGTAGTTTCTCCTAGTTTCTCCTAGTTTACCCCTCGCAACAGCGCGGAGAAGAAAATGGGCAAAGGCCTGTTATGCAACCTGGTTGTACTGACACCGGCTATGGATGTCTATGGATGTTCCCGAGAAGCCATCAGGCATGTCCTGGCCTCTCTCGAGGGGCTGCGGGACAAGATCCCGGCGCCATGGGTAACGCTGGGTTGTGCAGCAGATTGTCACTGCAGCCAGGAGACTGGGCTGGAAACACCAAAAGGCGGCCAGTCAGCGGGCAACACACGGCTGGCCGATAGTGGCATGGGTCTGCCTTGAGCTGAAGCCTTGTTTTCTTGATAGCATGTTCCTTGTTCCTGGCCTATTGGGCGTTCATGGATGTTGACGTCTGGCAAAAGCTGTAATTGTGATGCGCAGTTGGGCTCTCGACTTAGACGTTGAATCTTGGAATCGGATGAGACTCTGGGGCGTTTCAGCACAGTCCGAAGTTGCAAAACCTGCTTTGACGACCATGACGATACTGCCATCCATTGTATACCACTACCTCTCGCAATCCAACACTCAAGAGAGCCAGGTACGCCGATATCTGCACTTGCGACTTGGCATACCTGGTCAATACAATGCCGAGATATGGCTCCTGGACACCGCCCAGAGCGGGATGATTCCCCAAAGCGCATGGCGTTGTGCCACAAGTCATCCGGGGGTGACAGATTCACCGATGTGACTCTGGTCCAGATGCCCTGCTAGGGCCACGTTCAGTGATAACAGTTTTATGCGATTGGAGCAACAGAGTTGGGGGCAGAGGCAGGGGTCAGCTCAGATTGCCTACTGAATGATAGTTGAGAGATTCTCCCGCAAGCTTGCGACCGTTTTTTCCCCTGCCATGGCCTTCCCATTAGAGATCGAGATCCCCAAGCCAATGATCGGGGCATTCTCTCCTCAACGGTCGAACGATCCAAGTTTTGTTTCTCTTCCCACGCAGGGATCCATAGCGGAAACTTGGGCAGGCTACCGGGTCGTGCCAAGGTGCCGGAAGACTCAGTGGAACCGTGGCTGCTTAAGTGGACGAGAGGTGGGAGCGGGAAAGCAGAGAAGCTATCATGTCCACTATCTTTTCAGGTACATGTACAGGAGCGAATCAATATCTCGTCCAAGCCCATATCCCTGTCGTATCGTGCGTGGTTTCCGCATGTGTAGGAGACTGGAAAGTTGAATTAGCGAAAGCAAGGACCAATAATTGTCATTTCTGGTTGCCAACTAGGTGCTCTTGGGTGGTGTACTTGTACTGCTAACGCGGGAGTTAGCTTGAGGCTTTGGAAGTTTGACCAGGCCCATTGAGGCCCGCCTTGGAATTTCGACCGCTCGAGACTTTAACTTTGGAGATCCCGCACTAGACTCGATGACGGGACGGGACCGAGACGAGGGTTTTTGTCTTTCCTTGAATTTCTGAGCGAGCCAGCTTAAGATGAGTACTCACTGCGACGCTGAGGTGGGAGATTCGAGGTTAAGAAACCGGGCTTCATCAAGCAATGAAACACCTTTAACGTGCCAGGATTGCTACAACGTAGTATTAAACGCGTATGCATCAAATACTTGATGACATGGAACATGCACTTGCATTGCATCTGACAAGCAATCCCAACAGCTCATCGTCCCCACGCGTCTACTACGTAGTACGTACCTGTCTACATGTTCAAGGCTCAGCCCAGTCGGTACGGCGATGGCCGAATGACGCCCCACGTGGAGAATGCGCGCTTACAGGAAGCGAAAGCGGCGGATGCATCTGGGATTTGACAGCCACGACAGCAAGCGAGAGAAACTGGGGCGTTGCAGGCGGCAGAGACAGAGTCAAGTAATTCTTTGCTGTGCGTGACAAGCTGCAAGTCTCAAGACACTTCCATGACAAGCTGAAGTCGCGCCGTCTCGAGATGGGACTGCAAAAGTCATTGCTTGAAGAGGAAACGCCTCGCCGTGTCAGGTAGCGTTGACGGCGAGATGACGCTGGTCTGGGTGCTTTGGGGGACTGACAACTTGGCGTCCACTCGGCGATTAACAAATAATAGCGCCTTCTACAAGATTTCGACCAAGGGTTTTTCTAAAAAGCTTGCTTTACTCCGAAAACTTGGGATTGTCAGATCCATTGCCCCATGTGTCTACCGACCGTTGCAGTACAATCGACAAGTTGCATGGGGAATTTATTGCCCGACCAGAAACCAGAATGATCTGATGAATGGCACGTCAAAAGGTCGCTCGCTGGGTTCTGCATCAATGAAGCCGTCCAATAATGATCCCAGGGCCAGCCCCGAGGCCGCCTTGGACTACGCACGTAGTACAACCAAAACCCCGCCACTCATCCTTGCACCCCGCCGACGATAGTTCCTCAGTCCCCGAAGTTGAACGGAGCTGAATCAGCGGGCTGAAGCCAGAGGCGCAAGGGAAAAGCAAAGCAGGACACGCAGAGAACGGCTCAGAAACGGCTCAGAAACGGCTTGCAGCCAAACTCCCTCTTTTCAGCCCACAAGCCAAGAGCGGGCTTGCGTGAAGGGTTGTATGGATAAGCTCAGCCGGACAGGGCTTGGAGTGAACAAAGATTGAAATGCATGTCTAAGTGGGGGGAAAGAGAAATCACAAAAGACAAGAGGAAAGTGGTCAACCGAAAATGCGATAGATAGAAGCGAGGTTGGTCTGCTCTTTGGCCCAAAAAAACATCAGTTCATCGACCTTGTGGCCTAGCAAGAGGGGCTCCCAAGGTGCAGGCCAAGCTGACCGGGCTGCCGGGGAGGCCTAAAAAGATCAAGGTAAGTTGCAACGTTGATGGAGATGCGTCCTTGACTAGGTAGGTAAGTACATGAACTCCACGCATGAGCCACCACATCAAGCAAGGGTATACCCAGGTAGGTAGGTACCTTAGGTATTCGATAGTATGCACTGTCGTCAATGAAGCTATCTTGGTAGCCATTGCAAGTGCGCAACTCTGCTGTTAGCCAGAAGCCACGCACCATCACCTTGGCAAGCACCTGTCTGCTAGTAAAAGAGTCTTTCGACTTGCATCGTAGTACGGTTCCGGCCAACACTGCAAATACTGCATCTGGGTTTCGGGCCGGCCAAAGTTGGCCGCCTGCACTCTTATGGCACAGCGCAGCAAACGGGTTGCACTGGATCTCAGTCAAGGGAAGTTACATCTAGGTGAGATCAACCCTTGCACTATGCTCTTTCAGGAATCTCATAAGGAATTTCGCTTGGTTACCCAGTCCATGGAATAAGACATTCGCTCTCGGAGACCACACGCGACAGGACTTCTCTAGGAAGCTAAGGAAATCTGCTAGTTGTAATTTCATTCATCAGCAAAAGGCTTGAGGGTACTGTTGTAATTGGACAATATGGCTGAGCTGAACCCTTATTTGGCATGCTTTCATCAGCCTCCCTTCAACTGAAGCGATCAGAACGGTGAGCCCGGGCTTGCGGTTTAATGAATCACCATACCGAGCATCTCCCCAGTCTCTCGTGGCTGACGGTCAGGAACTGAATGAAGTGCCGAGCCGTATTACACAAGGAGATCACACCGGATTCCCTCGTGCTACCCTTGTGAGTGCGCCCCTGAAGGCATATCAGCCGCATATGCGTTACCAAAGTGCCGAGATCGCTGAGTTGACATCGAATTCCTTGGCCCTCCCTTCGGGGCTGTCTACCAGCTCAACGAGCCTGCTCACTGAAACAGTTCTTGAGCGGCAAAAGGGTTTGTAACGTTAAGACATGGCCATGGCCGTTTGTTCCGCTATGCCGCTTCGTGGGAGAGGCTTGAGCCCAGCCGTTTCTGGCAGATACTCCGCAACTACAAGGTGAGGTTGATCTGCCCAGGCGCGCTCGAGACCGGTTCTAGGTTTTCCGTTCAAACCGTCCAATCCATCGCTGCCCCCCACTCGCATCTGGATCTAAAAGCGCACCACAGCGCTTGCAAGGGAGAAAAGGCTGTGCTTGTCGAGGCTGCCGGGGGCTCCCTGTTCTCACCGTTGGGTGGCTCGAGGCGCTCACCTCACCCTGACTGTCGGTCTCGTCAGCACTGCACGCCGCGAACCTGTCCCGACAGACGGAAGGATGCTTCAGTGATGCAAGGTCAGCGCGCTATGTGCAGGGGGGTGCGATGTGACCTGACACTGATTGACTGTGTTTGGCGAGGATTCCGGGTGTGAACCACTCAGGGCAGTTTCTCGAGGGAATACAAAGCCAAGATCGATTGCGAGATGGCAAATGTCATCACCCGCCGTTGTCGCATCTGTCGGTCCCGTCGCTTATCTTACCAATGCTGGTCCAGAAGCCGAGGAATCGAAAGAAGAAAAGGCAGAAAAGCTTCCGACAAAAGCGGCTAAGGCCCTACTACGTACAGGATAGTTAGGGCCGGTCTTTGCGAGCTGGAGCTGCAACTTGAGCATGACATCACGGCCGGTTGCAACGTCTGATTGGGTCCCGCGCCAGGCTCTTCCTCGGTGGTGCGGCTCCAGCTGCCCTGGGCCAACGATCGAGGGGACGCCAGGGCTGATTAGGGGCCTGGAGAGTGTGAGAGGTTAACAGGCGAGCAAGGGCCAGCATTCGTGGATGTCATACCTACAAAGTGTGTACGGAGTACCAACAGCCCTTTTCTCCCCAAAACCCGAGAGCATGAGGGGAATCCTGGACTGTGTGAGCTCAAAGCTTCTCCAGGATGTAACAGCATGTAGGTGTGAGGTAAAGGGTAAAGCACCCGACCTCAATCCAGAGACAGCCCCAAGTTCCACATTCTTACACCATCCGATCTCTCCAGCTTACATACCCATTCATTCTATGGAACATACTACGTAGGTGCTCACAAGGAATCCCCTTCCAATGCAACAGCAAAACAGCTGGAGCTCTGGCATGCCACGACACATGTTTCCCGTAGGTAGCCTCAAAACTGACTCTCTTTCCTTGGGGCCAAGCCTGCCAAGAGTCGTCGATCCACGGCAAACATCATAGCCGGATGTACATGTACAGACAGCGGCGGCATGAGCTTCCAGCTATGGAAGACTGACGCTATGGATGGATGCGCTGAAGCCAGCCTGGGCAGCCTGAAAAGTGCCCGCTAGCGGTGATCCACATGCAGCTGGAGGCGACCACCCACTAGCTCAACTTGAGCCCACTACCAATGGATCCATGCAACGTTCCAAGTTGGACTGGGCCTGGCCTCCCGTCACTGAACAATACTAGCCCATCATCCATGGAGAAATCCTTCTTGTTAACGCCTCTTCCCACCATTGACTGCATTTCTGCCCTCTTCCTCTTCCCGACTCTTTTCTACATACATACAACATCTGCATCATTCCAAAACACCTCCCTCCCACCATCTTCCCTACTCTTTTACATACTATACCCGGCTTCATCTTGTGCATTCGCCCTGTGCCTACTCCTTTAGCTCCTACTGCCCACGCCCCGCTGTTCTGGCGCGCTACCAAGCACAGTCTCACTTTTCGGATCCCTCTTACTGTCCGGACCCTCAATACTACCAAGCCGCTCCGCGCCGCGCCCGAACAGGGCCAACACGATCCTCCCTACTGTCGGATACCACGCCACGACCTGCGAGCCGCAGCTACATAAATTCAGACGTCTCCCTCGACGTCGCCCTCTGTCATGTTGGAACCCCAGGCCATGAGAGGGCCAATCGATCAGACCGTCGGTTACGGACATTCTCGAACACGAACCACCTCTTCCAACACCTTCCCCATGCAGTTTCAGTCCCAACATCTCGCCCATCCGGGCCATCATTCTCAGCAGACGCGCCGCTCGCCGTCTGTGAATACCTTCAGCACCGCCTCGAGCATCCCTCCTCCCGCCGCCTACCGCACGTCTTCTACGACTGAGCTTCGGCGTTCCACCTCTAGCCGCTCGGGCGGCAGCTCCCAGCCTGGTGGCTATGTCGCCCTTCTCCGGAAGCAAAAGGGCACCGTCTGGTGCGATCGTGCTCAATACGAAGATCCGCGGATACTTGCCCAACAACGTGCTGCAAAGATGCGTGCGACTCTGGAGGTTGTCGGTGGAGCTCGCGGCAACGGCGCTCGTGGCCCCGACCGTGCCGGCGGACGAACCAGCACCGGCCTCAGCACCACCAACAAGGTCGCTGCCAAAATCCCAAAGATTCGACATCATGGAAAGACCCCCCTCGTTGGCTACGCTCCTGGAGAGAACCACGTTGGCGTCGGAGGAGTGCCCATGCGGCTGAGCGCTACTGAAGTTGAGGCTGAGAGCAGTGATGATGAGGATGCATCACGCCCACATCACCGTAGGACGGGAAGCAGCGGTCGAAGCAGCACAGCCAGCGGCCGCCGCGGTCTCGGCTACCGATCATCTGGAGGAATGGGCAGCCAAAAAAGCCATCGTTGGAGTCCTGGAGACACTCCCGAGCGTACTGGCAGCCTGGTCAAGGGCAAGTACGAGGATATGATTGATGACGCAGCTAGCGGCAAGGCTCTCAGCATGCAGAGCGGCAGCAGTGGTGAGCGCGCCGATAATGTGGGCGAGCTGGGCAATGCACCGAAGCTGGCTTCCAACTCGCTCATGCACTCTGCCCTTACCAGGGAAAAGAGCGTCAAATCGCCCGACGAGCTAAGAAGACGGGGAAGTGTTGACGAGCGAACATCCACCCTCACCTCTGGACGTCTGTTCATCGCCAACCCTGATTAAGGACCATATTCTTTCCGACAAAGTCAATGTTTTGCTACGGCGTCTATGCATACGGCATGACGAGCTAGGCAAATGGACTTTTTATATCTACCGTTCGTTCACACATCACACCTTACATGGAAGGGTGGCTTGCATTGGGTTGGCGTTCTAGCATTGCTTTCTACTGTCGTTTGGTTCCGAATACCTACTGTCGCTTCAAGGGTCCAGATACCCCTACGAATCTCCTTTGCAATCTCCCGCTGTTATCATGTTCCACCTCAGGATGGACAAAGTGTCTGCATCTGGAGCGGGGCCTCCACTGTCGTTGATGGGCTTAATGTTTGAAAGATACCTCTCTAGCCAGGATTAAGACAAAAGTATGCTTAATAAGAACTCGCCCCTTGGCCATGAGATCATGGGGCTTCAAGACAATACCGCGACCAGCCTCTGTGACGTTTGATGTTGCAGTACATGGGGGCCATTTGATGGCAGCAGAGATCGTCGGTTTCCTCTCGTATATGACCGTGGGTCTCGAGGACGATCTTTAAGGGGAGCGTTCGAACGTCAAGAACCGCGGGACCTCCGGGACTAAACAGCTTGAATACACCTGTTACACCTACTTCGCCCTCGGTAATCTTTCTCATAAATTATGAACAATGTTAATTAAGTTGTGGATCTCAATGCCTAGATGCAACTCTGTAGCGGTTGTAGCAAGCTGTTCTGATGACCCCTGAACAGCTTCTCTGACTTTTGGTGCTTCTTCAGCTTCCCAACACTGAAGTGACGTTGCGGGTCAGGCTCGTACGTACTGCATCCTGTCGGCTCAGGCGAGGGTCCTTTTGGGTGCACTTTAGGGGATCAGCCCTCACGACGTCACCAGCGATCTGATCTCCATGTTTTTCGTCATGGCAATGAGAGATCGGGCATGAAAGGTCATTGGAATGCCAAGCGCACTAAGCGCAAGTGCGACACATAGGTAGATGACTGAGGCTGCCACCAAGGCACAGCCACAGCGTTCCCCTGAATCACATGTGGCTGGTGATGTGGCTCGAGCGTTTAAAGTGCACTTCCTCTTTGAACGCGGAAAGGCTGGTTTACGCGCAAATGGGGGTCCTCCTGTTGTGGCGCCAGATTAACGCGTCTTCGCGTCTCCCTTTAGGTCCCGTTGGGGTCCAGGCTTCCAACCTCGATGCTTCATGCCACTTGGGGATCTCTTGCACGCAGCGAGACCCTTCAATTCTTCAACACACAACAATCTCCAAACATCGAGGGGCCTTTTCGAATGAGGTGCCTATTCGCAACCATCTCATGACTCACCTGCCTCCAAGCTTAGTTTCCTAACTTCACGTTTCGCAAGCGCCCGCCTTTGATCAGCGTTGTCACGCTCCGCATTCCCCATTTTCCAACGCGACAACTTTGCCTTAACCACAACATCTCCGAGCTGGGAAGCTCAAATCGGCTCAAGATGCCTCTCTTGGAGATGTCCTTGAATATTCAGGAGACGGAGGTTACGGGCCGCAAGAGAAGCCACGATGAGTTCGCAGTGGACACTGTCAAGGTGGAGGGATCCGACGATGCCAAGCTGCCACTGTCAGCTTCAGAGCAGCCCAACGGCGACTGTGGTGAGTATACACGCCCATTCAACAGTGTAAAGATGTTGATTATTCATAGCGTTACCTTGCATCGTCGCAGCTGGCAGCCAATCGACCCCACAAGCATCACCAGACCTCACCGAAGCTGGCAGTAGCACTCCAGCCCGCAAATCTCCTTCTCCTCAGACACCAGCCAAGAAAGAAGCAACACAAAATTCGACCGCATCCGCATCCAAGTCCAAATCGACGGCCAACCCGCCTGTGAAGCGAAAGAAGTTGACGCCTGCCGAAAAAGAGGCCCGTGAAAAGGAGGCTGCAAAGCAGAAGGAAGAGCGTGAAGAAAAGGCTGCTATCCGAGCTGTTGAAAAAGCCAAGGCAGATGCTGAAAAGGCCGCACGAATCCAGGAGCGTGAAGATAAGCGCCGACAGAAGGAAGAGGAAAAGAAGCGAAAGGAAGAAGAAAAAAAGCGCAAGGAAGAAGAAGAAGAGAAGAAGATCCGTCAGCAACGAACACTCGGCTCTTTCTTCAAGGTTCCCAACACCCCTAAGAAGGCTGATGGCAGTACCACATCGAAGACTGGCACGCCAGGAGACGGTAGCCCCGTCAAACCTCCCAGCCGGGCTTCAAAGTCAGAGTACGAGAAGCTTTTCAAGCCGTTCTTCATCAAAGAGCACACCCGAATGGCCTGCCTCGGACCCGAGATGGATGCCGAAACCCGCGACGCCAAATCCAAAATACTCGACGAATGCATTGGTGGTGAGCGGGCGGGCGAGCTACAAGGGTCCGCATTTGATCCAATCAGTCTGCTTGCCATGCCTGGCAAGCCTCCCAAGAGAGGCAAGCTTCATCATCCAGTTAGGCACATCATGGAGCACGTCTACAAGGAGACAGAAAAGTCGGACAATGCAAGCCCCGAAGACGCTGCTAAGATCATGCGAGAGGCGCGCCAAAAGCTTTCCAAGGTACCGATGAAGGTGATTGCTTTCTCACGAGATGTTCGACCCCCTTACTATGGAACAATGAGTTTCAAGCCATTCGCCCTCGGCAAGAGCAACATGAGCCAACTGGCTCGCAAGCCTACGGGAAGACGACTGCCCCTCGATTATGAATATGATTCGGAAGCCGAGTGGCAGGAAGAGGAAGAAGGCGAAGATCTGGAGGTTGATGACGATGAAGAGGAGCTTGAGGATGAGGATGACATGGACGGATTTCTCGACGACTCTGAAGATGCTGGCCTGTCTCGACGAGTCTTTGCCAACGCACTGCAACCAGAAAGCACCGGGATATGCTTTGAAGACACAGGTCTGGCGATGAACCACATCGTTCACGAGCACCGAATGGAATTCATGCACAGTAGGTTTATCCCTGGAGTGTGAACTTGCGCAACCACTGACTGAGCCTAGCTGGACTCGAGCAAACCTGGGGCATCGATCCATTCTCAACACAATATTGGGAACCTGAAACCAAAACCAGATTGACCAGAGCTGCTCCCGTAGTCGAGACTGGCGCCAGAATGCCTCCTCCTCCTACGCCAGTCAATGCATTTGCAGCATTGACCAGTGGAACTGGTGCTGCTAGTGGCCTAAAGCTTGTCAAGGCGGAGCTCATGGATGATGTGAAGCAGGCTATCCTCGCCAACAAGGCTCTGTCTAAGGCTGGAATCATCGACTACGTCTTTCACAAGTTCCAAGATGACGTCTCGCGAACTGAAGTGAAGAACACGATCGAGCTTGTGGCCGAGAAGACGGGTAAGGGACGTACCAAAGAGTGGGCGCTGAGGAGCGGCCATGAGATCACCTCTTGATGAAGTGGTTTACAAGATCGAAACGACATGATATTTTTGACTGAATCTTAGCGATGGAGTGTAGGAGCTGTACGGGATTGCTTCATGGAATTACCAGGGAAACGAGGGTTCATGTGTGCATTTTGGCGGGTATTGAGAGATGATGTCATGGCATCTGACATTGTATGCAATTGGCATGGAGTAAAGAATACCCTTCTGCTGCGAAAGTCGGTAGAAATATACAAAATTATAATAATGTGTCTATGGTTCAATTATGGCATTGACTTGATTCCATCCATTGATTTTAGCTCTGTACCTTAGGTCGATTGGCGGACCGCGTCAGAAGCTTGCATGACCGGGATGCACGGAGCTTGCGGGGCCAAATTTAGAAGCTGGAGAACGCGCCCCTGAAGATTCAGGACCCGCGAAATCGACATTCCTCAGAATTCAAAACAAATCCTACGCTTTTTCTGGTTTCTTAAGTCTCGTTGCTTTCCTCTCAATCTTTGGCTAAGATAATCCCCCGCTATTTGCATTTTGTCGCTCGATCGATTAGCTATCTCGCTGCCTACCAAGCTCGAGCATTACGCAGCTCACTGTCTTGCGCCTCTAGGCATCTTCGAAACTCGAACCCCGTTTGACCCCATCTCTCAAACCGCGCGCAATGATAAACCGGACGCAATAACCTTGATCGCTTACGTTTCTTCCATCAACATACTCTCCCGAAGCTGGCGCGACATGTGCGCTCGCCCAGCATGGAGGATCCCTGGGGTTCCCCTTGGACCAACGACTCGCCTCCGAAGATAGATCTTCCCGCGCCGCCGCCGCACGCACACTTCTCTACGGATCACACTTCACAGCGCGCATCACCCGCTTCCACGCCATGGAACGACGATGACGATGCCTGGGGAGGCTGGGCCGAGCCTGGCAAGGACAGCAGTCCGCGCTGGGGGACGAGTCCTGGCTTGCGGCCGATAGGGGGCAGCCCGGCTGGGTCGAGGCTACCGTCGCCGGGGCCGGAGCCGTGGGGTCAGCTGGCGATGCTCGAGACCGCACGGGTGAGGTATGAGGAGAGGAATGGTGATTCAGGGATTAGTCTGGGCGAGGGGTTGCGGCCCGTGGAGGCGCGGGTTGCGACAAGGTCACCTCCCGTTGCTGACTTGAAGGAAGATGCTGCGGATATCTGGCAGCAGGATAGCCGCGCGCCTTCTGCGAGGAGTTTGAGTCCTCTTCCGAACGAGGACGATGTCCGGCCAGGTTCACCGGATGGGCTTCCTAGGCCGGCAATTCGACGAGGAACGCGACCGACTGCTCTGCGACAGCCGTCGAACAAAGTTCAGGAGTTGGTGGGGCTGTATGATGATCTGGCGAGGCGAAGTCATAGCGTTTCGCCAATCGATCCGTCGATGCGGAAGGTATCGAGCAATGCGTCGCCGGTGGTGGACGCCATGCCGGTGCTGGATGTGATGCCGGAACCTGTGACAACCGAGCGAGCAGAGCCAGAAGCAGAGTCAGAAACAGAACCAGAGCCAGAGCCACAACCAGAGCCAGAGCCACAACCAGAGCCAGAGCCACAACCAGAGCTGGAATATGTGACAGAACCACTGGAAACGCAAACCGAAACCGAAGAAGAAGAGACGGAAGACGAGAAAGAGGCGGACGACAAAGAAAAGGGATCTCTTGTGAAGCTGAATCAAGGCCAGGCTGAATCTGATTCGTGGTCCGACTTTGAATCGCCAACCCAGGATGAGGCACTGCAGGAACCAGTGACCGAAGCGCCCCAGGAACAACCACCAGTGATTCAGACTGTGAGCCATAACGAAACCTCCCAGGAGCCCGTATCAAGAGCGCCGAAGCCACCATCCATGCCCTTTTCAATCGACATGACGAAATTGGACGACCTATTCCCATCAGCCCCAGTCTCCTTTCCAGCGCCAGAACCAGTCCCGGATGTTATCATCGATGACAGCTTTGCCTCCATTTCGGAGCGCAAAACCTGGTACCGCCTCTCCAGGTTCGGCTCGATGCGAAAGCACGACCTAGGCGACGATGAGAACTATGTGCGTATCGGCTGGGGTAACTCAGGAGTGCGAGATCAAGCCATTCGTATCGTAAGGCGATGGATGGAGGAAGACTCTATTGCGGGACGTGTCGTGCTGGGCCGCAGAGGCGGTGCTTCGGGCGCTAGGATCTTTAACTGGGATTCATCGGCGCCGCAGGTTGGCATCTCGGAGTTGCTTGGACGGAAGAGCCATTCGAGACAGGCGTCACTCAACTCCAAGGGAACAGCAGCGTCGCCAACTACGGCGGCATTTGGCTGGAGCAGCAGCCCTGTTCCATCGCCCACCGTTGCTATACCTCCTCCTGTTTCGAACCATTCACCTATCGCGGAGACTAGCTCAGTGGCCAGGTCATCTCCAGTTGAAGCCGTTAGGACGTCCCCCGTGGCAGCGGCGAAACCTGTCGCTGCGGTCCCCGCAAAACCTCCTACTACTACTGATCGGCCTCATTCTCCGATTAAACCTTTCCCCATACAGCCCACAACTCGACCGATTTCGATATCGCAACCTATACAGTCGCCGACGTCTCCTCATATACCCCAGCCCCATTCTCCGATCAAGCCCACGCCTTTACAGGCCACCACTCGACCAGTTTCGATTTCCCAAGCTATAACGTCACCAAAGTCTCCGTTGGCACAACCCCCTGAGAATGCAAGATGGGGAGAAGATGATGATGATGACGACGACGATGATTGGGGTGATATGGTTTCTTCGCCTACGGCTGGAGCGAACGGGTCGTTTCCATCTATGGACGCGATTGTGGATGCTACCTCGGAAGACAATAAGGGTCACATTAGCAAACCTTCGATTACCACGTCACCTCCCGTGGATGATTTCTTCGGAGGTGCTCCTACACAGGAGATGCTGAGCAATGGTCGTCATTCTCTAGAGGCTCCAGCACCAAAGGGATATGCGACGAGCCACTCCAGATCAAGCACAGTGGACTGGGGCACCTCACAGAGCTTGATGCCCAGCCGTTCTAGATCGACCACAGTCGACCTGAACGGCATGCCTCAATCGTCACTAGATGCTCTGGTATCCGCAGACTTGATGCAAAACAAGGCAAAGTCACCAGTGGAAGACACGAACAAGGCGAGTATCTGGGATTCCTGGAATATGGACTCGTCCGACGGCACGAGCAACTCGGCTGGACCAAGAAAAGACAGTATGCCTGCGAGTCAACAACTACAAGTTCCGTTAGAGCCCCTGGAGGCTGTCAAGAAGCCGGCTCCCCCTACAGAACCAAAACCAACGTTGCCTTCTCCTCTTCCGGTGCAGCAACCAGAAGTGGATACCTCCAAAGATGATGAGATCGTCGCCAATATCCTGCGAGATGTTCCAGATCTCTCGTACATGTTACGATAATACGAAGTAGTGTTGACGAAGGAGTGAGTCACAAGGTGACAAGTATGAGCGCATAAACCAAGTTCGGATAGCATACAGATAGGAGGAGACGAAGTTGGGTGACTTTGTTGGCGTAAACCTGGTAAACCTGGTAAACCTGTATTTTTATTCATCAAAGGCGTTTTACATTGATGTTTTCCGAAGGGGCTGGGTGGCATTGCGACGACATATGGCGCTGTTTGAATAGCAAATACTTGGCTTGTTTCTGATGTCGAAAACTTGAATGTGTCACGTGGGCTTGTCTCTCAGTAAGCGAAGTTTGGACATTTCTTTGCTCCAGGTGGAAAACCACAAACCCCGTGGTTGACGTCATGAAACTGCGTAGAGGAGGATAGCGGAAGAAGTATAAATATCTGGTGCTGCTCGCACCAGTGAGGATATCGTGTCATCTATATAACTACTCTCATGAGTCAACAGCTCTCTCAGTTCACACGCATGGGTGATGGGTGATGGTCCTCTCACCTATCCTCTACCCAATCTCTGCTACATTCTTCGAACGCTCTGTGCTCTACTATATACCCCTTTGGGGACGTGTCATCCTTCACACGATCCCTTGTGTGGGATTGTTGGCCCACTCGTTCACGATCTACTTCTTATACATGACATCAACGTCAACTCTGTCAGCCCCAGACCTTCTCGAATACTATAGATCCCGACCTTTCCAAGCGGGTTTAGAAGGAGTCTGTAGGCACCTTCGACCTACCAACCCTGGCAACGTCAATGATATCGGCCTTGTGGTTGGATCCAATGGCAAGCAGATATATACCGACGTATTCCTCATCTGCGAGCACCTGAAGCATATCGCGTCTCTATGTGACGCCCTGGAGTGCCTCCTCCGTCTCACAACCATGATCCATCCGGGCGTTAGGGTCAGGCAAAACTGGCCAAATAAAGGACTTGAAAGAAACCCGCTACATGGGCTGCCGGCTTTTTCTACTCGGGCGCTGTGAACATTCTCGACAAGTCGTCAAACTTCTTACCCATCAAGGGTGTCAGGGATTAGCTATACGGGAAAACTAAATCGCGCTTCATGACCGTCATGATTGAGCTACCCGAGGCGGACAAGCTCCAAGTTGGCACGTCATACACGAATACCACGCATGCCACTTTCATCTGCTATCATCCAGATGTACATTATATATGCGAATATCCTCCGAATGTTCCTCTGGGGGGGTTCGGCACAGTGGAAGCACGATGCCAACATCTCATGTTACCCAGACTTTTACGTTCGCTGGAGACAATTGAATGAGAAGAGATTGCAAGAGTTGGTAAGGTCTATCACCTCGGTCTCTCGCTCGCCCACCGACTTTCTCTCTGTTATTCTATATACTACGAATACCTTCATTTTGCAAGATATGCAGCCCGAGGACTACAACGTGGGCTCTCGCTCTCCCATATCATATAGGCCGTCGACCTGCCAGACTCGGAGAACAGATTGACGTTAGGCCAAGCGATCATGTCAGCAGGAAGCTCAACTTCTTCCAGGGTCTACCTATCTCGAATATGTTGTATGCTGGTAGAAGTAGTTTAGAGTAGATGGAGCTTGATACTGCAATACCTCAACCAGCTCAGGAGCAGGGTTCCTCTCCCACACTCGAACTAAATCATGATGTTAGATACTTCTTGTTTACCTTTGCATGGTTTCTAAGACGCAGAGCTCAGTTTTTTTCCTTGGATCTGCACGCATCCCACTCACCCTGTCTAGTCTGTTCTCTGTTATCAAGTTCTCTGAACCCATCTTCTACAACTGTTACTGCCTATTTATCAAGCAAGCTATCATTTTATCTCTTCCGTCTCTTTAAGATAGTTAGTCAGTTGTAAACTATTGGTGTTTGTGAAGTGATAGACTAGTTTATGGTAAAACTAATGTCTTTAACCTCCCTGGTAATCATATAATAGACGTATGACATTGAAGAAACCGTTCCAATGCCGATTTGACTTTTGTTCATATCATAAATGTTGGACCCCTTTGCTATAGACAACTGATACAGTCTACCGTTTGCCAGCTCTTGTATATGAGTAACCCCTGAGTTACTGGGCCATGCGGACAAAACTTCCACACTGCATATTGTTTTCGAGGTGTCTTCAATCCTATCAAGTCTCACTCCGTGAATGCGATTCACCTATTCCATGGCTGAAACCAGGACAACCACCTTGCTGCCTGGTGCACAAGTTCTTGCAGCTCGCAAGATTCACAGACAAAGGTGCGATATTCTTCTTCGGCATGGGGCCTAAGGGCAAGTATAACGCCGTCGTTGCAGGCGCCCCTGCCGTATGTTCCGCAGTCCTCGCAGTCTGGAAGAAATCTCGCCGTTTCCTAGAGACGAAATTGAACTTCGCAGTGAGCGCATGTTCTGTATAGGACGAGCGTTTGGCACATCTTTCGGGCTCTTGTAGTATAAGGATCGTCGGCGGCAAACCAGAAGGTAAGAGTATCATAAGAGCAGACTGAGCTTTATAAAGGTCCTCTGAAACTTTCTTAGTGATGTCAGGTGAACTTTTAAGAACGGGAATGAGAGAGCGACAAATTCAGTGCTTTAAGCGAGACAAAGGAAGGTATTTATAGGACAGACAAGCAAAGAGGCTGACATTCACATAGAACAAAGAATCTAAGTCATGGGGTGCCCTTTGTAGTTCGACACGACAAACAAGCATAGAAAACGCATATCTGAGAGACCGACTGTTTATTGTTAGTATGATCCTTCTATAGCTAGCTACCCTGTTTGACTCGGTTTGACTCACTGCCAAGTAGTTGGTGAACCAGCCACCAAAGGTTGATTTGTGAGACTATGTGCGTTCTGAGTCTGTTTTGATGATACAAGAAAGAAACAAAATCCAAATCAGCTGACCCAACCACGCAAACTTTTCTGTTTACCTCCATTTCAAGTGCAGCGTGCTTGAGGCTCACTTGGTCTCCTGTCCCCCCTCCTCCATCCACTTCTGCAAGATTTCGAAGCCCCCCTGTTGCACGCGAAGTCGACAAGCCCTGCAGATAGAACGAGGGTCTGTATCATCCAAGAGCTGGTCCGGAAGCTTTGTGTGGCTGCTGGGGCACTTCTCTGGCTCCACGTCGCCTCCCTCGACGGCCTGTTGACAGGGGAGAACATCGCGATGGACGACGTCTAGGCTGTTGCAGCGCGGGCACTGACGAAGGTACTGCTTAGTGATACACATGTTGTGCAGAGAGTAAAAGTTGATGTTGATAGAGAGAGTTGGCTTTTGTATCTTTGGTGTTGTTGTGATGGTTGTGAGTTGCTCTTGTCTCAGTGAGTGATGATGTGGGAGTACGAAGGAATGAAGGAGCCCTAAACACTTATATACATGCCAGAACAAATAAATCCACTACTCCAGCGAGTCTATGAGTCGAATTTGTGGGAGAACACTGGCTCAAAACAACGATTCTTTGTTCATCTGTTAAATAGCGTGATGCTCGGGGTTCATTGTCTAGCGCTTTCAACAGTCCGTCATTGTGCCTCGAACTGTCGTGTATAGCTGAACAAGAAACTTGCGCATGGAAACAACAAAGATAAGAGTACAGAATGTGGAAAGTATCATTGTTTACAGAAGAGCAAAGCGAGCACTGAGTGGTTTGTTGTTCATGATCAACAGCTTTAGTATTGGAGGTACCTCGACAAGATGTTGCCTTGAGTTGATTCGTAGGCTCCGAGGTCAAGTATTGCCAAACAAACTTGCGATAGTTTATTGAGGTCTCTTTCAAGCTAAAGAATCTTCTTGCAGCCCGATGTTACAGACAGTTGTTCCACACACGCAGGAATCTCGTAACTTGCGAGTATCTACACAAAAGACATGTGCTCGGGACCATACGAACACTATAGTTGAGTGAGATAAGAGAACACACGGGTAATATTGTCCAACAAAGACCACAACTACAGAGTGATGAATCCCTAGATGATCAAGGTTTTCATTTGAGGTTGGAACTTGGGTAGATTGTCTTTGTCCAGCTAACCTCCTTGGAGTCTTCTCAATGCACTCTTCTAAACAATGATAGGCTGTGCGACTACTCCAAGGGTTCTTTTGTACGCCCGATACTAATGTTTGATATGGAACTTCTGATACACGAATCTAATAGCTGAGGCATTATGGCATTCCATTGGTGATCCCTATGAAAGATCTTGGGGGGTCGACCCCTAATTTGCAACTTGGTTCTTTAGTTATTCCTGATCTTTTACTGGCTTATACAGAGCCATCACCAGTTCTTAGAATCCATATTCGTTTATCCCGAACCTCCATCGCCACTGGCACCTTTCTTGGCCGAGCTCTTTGATGCGTTGCGACAGTCAGCACAGTAGCGAATCTTTGGCGACGCAGGTGGAGGGTCCATTAGTTCATGTGCATAGCTCATGCGTCTCATACACGCGCCAAAATAGGATGGATCAGAATGGACGGCTTCCTGACACATGATCTGATGGCCTCTTGATACCTCATGCTCCCGCTGGCAGGTGGGACAGATGGTGCAAAAGACGACTTGGCGACACATCTCTAAGCTTTGGCGTTGACGATATTTTGCGGTATACTGATCTTTTTCAAGGTCAAGCGTGACGTGAGGTGCTCAGGGGTTACTATCGATGTTGATGGTGAAAGATGGATGTGTAAAACCTCAACTTGACGCACAAGGGAAGTATTTATACTTGAATTGACCCTATGAAGGAATGCATTGATTGGACCCGCGCGTGATATCATTACTGCTCTTCTAGGATTACTTGAGCTGTGAATGAGTCAGGCCGTTATTACCATTAGGTGACTTGGGGAATACTTGTGATACACCAGTACAAGCTGAAGAACTGCATCAAGGATGACCAAGCGTTCCCTATAAAACTACAGTACCCAGAAGAGCTTGAACAGATAGGTACCAGAAGCTATTCTTCAATTGGCAGTGAACCACTGCTCAACAAGGTTGTCAAAGCCCAGGTGGTAAGGACGAAGAGTCGTATCTTCAACCACTTATACAAGTACACTACTAGGTACATTCATAAACCAAGGCTCATAGACTGCGTAGCGTGAGCATACCTTTCCTCTCTGCATCGATTTAAGCAACGATCCACCCAAGCTTCATCTCATCTAGCCAAACGACAGGCTGGACAGCGGCTCATATATCACTGTCCTTTGAGCCTAACGTAGCCCATGATTTATTCCTAATGCCTATAGCCTATACAATCTCGTTCTTCTTCCTCTTATCCGCGCGATAAAGCCTTGAAAAAGCGCCCATTTCATCGGCCAGCAAGTCCTGAGGAGCACCGTATTCCACCAGCGCACCTCTATCGAGCACCGCAATCTTGTCAAAGTCGAGCAGCGTATCAAGACGATGGGCAATCATAATGATTGTACACTCAGAAAACTCTGAACGAATAACCTCTTGGATCCTGGCATCCGTCTGTGTGTCGACGCTGAGACAAGTGTCAGTGAAAAGGGGTTACGAGCGATAACCCAAGATATTACTCACCTGCTTGTTGGCTCATCGAGGATAATCAACGAACTCCTCTTGAGCAGGGCTCTTGCAAGACAGAACAGCTGTCGCTGGCCATGTGAGAGAAAGTTCTCATCCATCTTCTCGTCGAGTGCATCACCGTCTTCTCCGACCTTGGCTTTGATAGCCGACCATATGCCTACACGCTCGAGCGCATTCTTGATCTCTTGATCAGAAGACTTGTTCAGCGGATCAGCGTTGAACCTAATCGTGTCGCTAAAGAGGAATGGCTCCTGGGTCAAACAGCTGAGCCTTTGGCGGATTAGAGATCTCGGAACAAAGGATATATCTTGACCGTCAAGTGTGATCTGTCCATTGACGATCTCCGCCATTCGTAGTAGGGCTTGCACGAAGGAACTCTTTCCACTTCCACTGCGACCGCATAGTCCAAGCTTCTCTCCGCGTTTGATGCTGAAAGAAAGCCCTTGCAGAACAGGCTCAGCAGTTTGACTGATCAATTAGCATAGGAAACGAACCAGGTGATTCCAGACTTACTCGTACTGGACATCCAAATCCTTGACCTCTAGGTCTCCTGAAGCCGGCCAATTATCCGCAGGCTGCTTGTCCTCTCCTGGTTTCTGCTCGCTGGGTGCATCAGAGGAAAACGCCCGAATGTGTGTGATCGCTCCCAGAGATGTCTCCAGAATAGACCAGTACAGAATGATTCCCTTCATGTTGTTTCCAAGGCGCATCATGTTGACGAGCGCAATACCCAGAAGTGATGGGTTGATCTTCTCCCGTAGAGTAACGGCAAAGACGACCAGGATGATGGTTAGGCAAGCAACGACCATGTCGAGAACAAGTGTCAGCCATCGCTGGATACAGTTGAGAAGATATTCGGGCTTCTGTGAATCATCAAGCTGAAGGAGAACTTTGTCCGTGTACGGCCGAGTCCAACCAAAGGCTCGGATGGTAACAAGACCGTGGATCGACTCGAGGAAGTGCGAGAATAACGGCGCTTTGTGTTCAATCCTGTAGAATGCTGTTAGTAAATATTCATGTAGTAAGATTGGGATTCATACTCTAAAAGTCTAAGTTGCTTGGACGTTCGGACATAGAATCGCTGAATGAGAACCAAAACAAGGATCACAAAGGGTATGGAGATGGCGAACCAGCTAACGGCGGCAATAGCAAGACCAGCAGCACCAAAGCATGCAGCGATCTCTGTGAGTAGTTAGATTCTCAAGCATTCACTTTAAGGAGAGTAGAGTTTCTCGTACCAAAAAGGAACACGGATAAATATAGTGGAAGGGCAGTGTCGACGAGTCGTAGGTCCTGGCTGAACCTGGAACCAGTAAGCATAAATGATATACCCGTCTTCCTTGATATATCTACCTGTTGATCAGAGAGCCAGCCTCGCTGCTATTCAAAAAATCCATGGGCGCACTGTAGAATTATTAGCGGAAGTAGACATTTCTTGGCTAAAGACCTACTTCATAGCAGCATTCAGGATTCGCTGGTGAAGAGTCCTGCCACTCGTCGGACCAACAACTAGTAGGAAGAGGCTATCCCAATTGTCAGTAAGAACTCTCGTGCCCGGATCGGCAGCACTTACGCAATAGCCATAGTAATAAGAACCCCTTCGAGGAGAGACAATACGCCGTAAATGCTAAGCCAGTACCCAATATCGGTGTTGTCGCGCCCTTTACCATCACCCCACCAGGTGATCCAGACGGCTAGATGGAGGCAATCAGTAGATATCACCAGAGAGACGTCTTAAGTACTTACATCTAAAGGTGGCGATAACTCCTGAAGTGAGGATAAAGAAAGCTAGCAGGGCAAAGTTGTGAGCTCGGATAGCCTTGAAGTAATAAATGAAAACGCTCCTGTCGCTGGGGAGATTGTCATTGTTCTCTTGCTGTCGAGTCAGCGAGTCAGATGTTGTAGGGTTCTCAGCCGTATCCGCCTCTTCTGGAGATTCTTCGTCGTCATCCTCCTTGAAGTGGCCTGAGATATCGAGGCTCTCGACATAGCTGCCTCCAGATCGCAGGTCAGAGTAGGTTCCTTGTTCAATCAGCTTACCCCCCTTTTCAAGAGCGACAACGTAGTCCGATTCAGGTAACCGATGAACTAGAATCAGTCAGCTTGGTGTAAGAGAATACGGTCGTTGTGTACTTACCAGCATGTGTTGCCAAGATGATAGTCGTTCCATTCTTCCGAAGAAGCCCTCCCTTTCCAAAGACGCGACTAAAGACAGTCTGCTCGGTCACTTTGTCTAGACCGCTAAACACATCATCGAACATGGCAATTTGCTTTCTTGAGTATACAGCTCGAGCAATCGCCTGGCCTTTGTTAACAAGCTTCTTTGGCAAGACTGATTCCAACTCACCAGTCGTTGCTTTTGGCCTCCACTAAGCTTTACTCCTCTATCGCCGACCATTGTGAGATCTCCTTCGGGAAACCGGGCAATATCAGTCGACAAGTCACAGGCGCTCACAACAGTATCGAACCAAGCACTGTCAAACCTCTTCGACTCGGCAATAATGTTGGCTCGGATCGTTGCGTTCATGATCCACGGCGACTGGTCGCAAAAGGCCACTTCTGAAGAGTTTAGAGAGACTCTGCCATTCGAAGAAGTCGTTTCGCCTAGAATAGCTTTGAGCAAGCTCGACTTGCCTGATCCCACAGGGCCAACCACCATGGTGAGCGACCCATTCTTGTGCCGAGCAAAGGATGTGTTGATGCCACTGAGAACAGCCTTGTCGCCCCAGTTGAAGTGTCCGTCTGTAATCAAGATTTGCGATCCATCAATGTCCACATTCTCCAGCGCCGTCATCTCGATTGCCTGGCGTGACGTCCCTGGGTGACCTTGAGACGGCTTGGAGGATGAGCCGCTAGGTTGACCGTGTACATGGCGAGAATCCACTCGTTCATGAAGCATCAAAAACTCCTGGATACGCTTGAAGCACCCAAAAGCCGAGAATGAGTTTGGAATGTTCCCAAGAAGTTTGGACAGCGGATCCATCATGACACCCAGGATGGATAACGCCGTGATGGCCTGAACTGCTGAAAATGGCTCGCCACCTCCGAGCTTTGCGGCAATGGCATACGCGCCAAAGGTAATGGCCTCTGTCAGGCTAACGTTGCAGTTTGCTACATCACAATAAGTGACATGCTCGAAACACTGCGTAGAATGTGAACTTACTGATACAGTCGGCGTACACGCTCACCATCCGGTAATGTTTTCCCACTTCGATTTCTTCATCCCGTTTCTGTGAAATGAGACTGCTGAAGCGCTCTGCGAGCCCGAGCATCTTGACTGGCTTCATGGATCCCAAAACCTCAGAGGTAAAGTTGGTGCGGTCCTGGGTTGCCTTTTGATACACCGTCTGGCGTGGGACCATCATCTTACCAACGCTACCGGACAATATCAGGGAAACTTTGGTGTTTAGTTAGATCCCATCAAGTTATCTTGCACTTTGACTTACTGATCGCTGTGATGATTGGTGCCACGCAAACAGCGCCAAGCTGGGCACTCAGCATCCACATAGCAATACCGACCGTGATGGTGTTTGCCCAAGACTCTACCAGTAGAATGTGAAGTTTTTCAGTCAGAGTCTCGACATCGTTTCCCATGAGAGTAACGGCAGAGGACTCGTTGAGATCATCAGTAGGCAGCTTCATCATCTTGCCGTAGATCAACGTGATCAGACCGCCACGAACCATGGCCCCAGCGCGAAAGGTCAAGTGCTCACACCACGCAGTAATTATCTAGAAGAGTCAGATACTAGGCCGGCTTGACATCAAGAATCACTCACAGCTGAGCCGATAAAGACAAAAGCAAATGCGCCGATTAAGCCATAACCACGATTCATCTTGTGCATCCTCACAAAAGTCCCTGGCCGTATCTGGAAGGTGGGCGTGTAAGCACATAATGGCGAATGTCCTTTTGAAGGGTGACATTTGCCACAGAACAGGATAGGAGAAACAAAGAATGCAATAAACAAGTATGTATTTGGGTATCTCGGGAATATTGTTGTTAGTTTAAATGGTTTCCATATGTAGGCCCTCTTGGCATAGTGCAATATATGGCATCGCCTCGACATTGTGGTTCATCATGAACCGAATCTCTCACTTCCTCCCACACTACTCGAGACGCAATGGGTCGTCTGGCAAATAGTCTTCGGCTTCGTCTCCATCATTGTCTGCCGTCTCCTCTCGTGAATGCTTCTTGGGTGGCGTAACAAACCACAAGGCGACCCAACACAAGGAGCAGAGGAATCCGATGTAAAACCACGGCAGACCCATCCATAACCCCTTTCGCTTCAAGCCTCGGTCGAAACACCAGGCCAAAACCGGCCCTCCAATAAAAGAACCTAGCACTTCGATCATACCTATCAAGGCATACAACCGAGATGTGTATTCGGGCTGCACGTAATGTGTGATGGTTGCGCGCGCCAGAGGACTATCCGCAACGCCAAACGTCGAGATGAAGAGACCAAACAGAAACAGGACAACATTGTGACTAAATCCTTGGATAATTGCGCCGAGCGCGAGGATGAAGGTTGACACGCGAGTGAGGAACAGGTCCTTATCGAATGCAGTCAGGCGAAACCGAGGTGACATAAGAATCTCGGAGACCTTGGGTAGGCCGCCCAGCACGATAAGATTGAGAATTCCAAGGGGAGAAAGCAATATGCTGACTTCAGCCAACCTCCACTTGAAGTGCTTGCTGACATACTGTCCCATTGTTGTCGTGTAAGCCGTGAATCGGGCATTCTGGACAAAGAAAGTAACCAGAATCATGAGCACGCTGACGTTCTTGAGCATGTTTAATGAACGAATGAGTTCATTGAGCCCGTGAGTCATGTGGCCTTTGAATGTAGTTGAGCCATGTGCCTCAGCTTGGGCTCGTTGATCCTTTAGATTGACGGTCAAGGTTTCTGGTAGGAGAAAGAGGAGCGCAAAGTTGACAGGCACCGTGGTCATGACGATATAGATTGGAATCCACGGTCCAAATCTGTCCATGAGAAGGCCGGCACAGACAGGACCAATGATTCCACCCGTAGTCGAGCCGAGAGTTAGCCAAAGGAAATGGGTCGCTCTGCCATTTTATCAGCATCACATCTCCACAAGCATACACAATCTACTCACTTGTCTTTTTCTGAACTGACATCAGCCACAATAGCATAGAGTGTAGCCAGCAACACCGGAATGCCTCCGCCGACCAACTGAAAGGAAGCGCTCATGAGAATCAGGTAGGGGTTCTCGCGAAGGCTCATCTGGAATGCTTTGAGACAGAATGGCCCAAAGAGAAATGTCACAGCAACACCAGCGTAAGAGAGAAGTATGGTTGGCTTACGGCCAACCTTGTCCGACATGATTCCGTATGGGAATGCAACCACAAGCCCTAGGTTTTATCAGAACTGTTCCTTGAAAAAGAGTCGTGCTGAGTTGTTACCTATGATGGAGCCAACGAAGCTATTCCAGCCATGTAGATATCCCAGGTTAGACTGGACTTGGTCGACCTTGCACTTCATCTCATCGATTATTCCCGACGAAGTATCCTGATAGTGCACATGACAAAAAAGGTCCTCAATGAGCCGTGCGGTAGGTAAGAGCAAGAACATGCCGCTCATGACGATGGAAAACTTGATGACAGCTACTAAGATGACGATGCGCCGTGGCGAATGGACGCCCCATCGTGAGAACCGATAGGAAGGAATTGGCTCCGGGTGGGAATAGAGACTGCTGGAGTCGCTCGTAGCGTCTTGGTAGGGAGGCTCAAGATCCAAGAGGGGCACATCTGGCGCATACTCGGGCTCCAATTCATGCTCGATATCTCGTTGATTGGGAGATGGCATCTTGAATACCAGAGAGATCAAGGACAGGGAAAGAAAAGAACGACTCGGGTGAGCGTGGCCATTGATAGAAAAGTATAGCCTTTAATACCAGGTGTATATGAAGGTAAGCGAACTAAGGACGTCAAAAAGGAATGGAGAAAAGAGGCTGAGTCGCGGATCAAGACAATGCGAATGCAAAAGGTTGACGCTTCGACCTGTTGACTTAGTACTGGTCCCGTCGCCCCCCGCGATCTTAGCGCGGCCGGATTTAGCTCATCGCCCCCTGAACCAACTTGCTTCAGCCCCTGTTTGTGCTAAGCCTCAGGGCGCATAGGGCTTAATGCAACACAGCCACGGATCACCAGGCAGTCTGAGCTGCGAATCCGCGGGTCGATATCGTGGATGTATGGGTACTGTATGTATAATGGATACGTGACCTATCAGAGCATCATGTTGTAAATGGCGGTTTGACGTTGTCTTGCGTGCCACGGCAGTGTTTTGTCGGGTTAATGGTAAGTGAGGTTGGGAGGTTCAGATAGAGTACTCTGGTAAGGGGGTTCAAGCATCTTGGTCAATCAATGTTTGCTTCATCATCTCAAAGAGTCACTGCGTCTAATTTGTACAACCATTACCCTTTCTTGGCCAGAGAACAATATCTAGGGCGGCAATTAAAGATCCATGCTTCAAAGGCCCAAGCTTTCATTCACATATTGCCAAAAGTTAGGATTGGGCAAGGCAGTATCTAGGGTATCTAGCAAGAGTGTATGTCAGTCTTGAATACCAACGAATATTTTCTTGTTCATTTCATGTTCAACTTAAATTATTGAGAGAGACTTTTCGATTACAACTCTAACCTAACTCCTTGTCCATGTAAATTGATGCCCGTCTCTCGTCATCAGCGGTAGAAGGGCCGTCACCACCCGATCTACCCCACCCCCGCGCGCGCCGCTCCGTCCTCCGTCCTCCGGGCTGTCACTTGTTCCATCCTAGCTTCAACAACCGACTAGACTGCGAATTTTTGACTAGAAAGCAGCTTTCTTATCAAGACCCCTAACTCGCTCACCGTCACCATGTCTTCGGATCCTCTCCGCATCGGCTACGTGCCCGAGCACTTTTCAACTCCCCTCTATTTTGCTCAGAAGCACTTTGGCCTGGATGCAACCCTGATTCCCTTTCCTTCAGGCACTGGCCATATGGTCACTGCTATCCGCGCTGGTGAAATTGATGTAGCTATTGGCCTGACCGAGGGCTGGATTGCCGGTCTGGGCAAGGAGGGTGTTGAGGGCGATGGCGGATATCGTCTCGTGGGTACTTATGTTGAAACTCCTCTATGTAAGCCTACATCACCGTGCAAGCTCATCAACAAAACCTTTTTACTCATCACTCACCTCTTTAGGCTGGGCCATCTCCACGGGTGCCAAGCGCCCTGAGATCACCAACGTTAGAGATCTCACCGGCAGCAAGATTGGCGTCTCCCGCGTCGGCTCAGGCAGCTACGTGATGGGCTTCGTCCTGGCCGACCAGCAAGGCTGGCTGACCCCTGGCGCCGGCGAGAAGCCATTCTCCAACACCATAGTCCTCAACACCTTTGAGAACCTGCGCAACGCCGTCAACAGCGGCGAGGCCGACTTCTTCATGTGGGAGCACTTTACGTCAAAGAAGTTCTACGACTCGGGCGAGATCCGTCGCATTGGCGAGATCTACACCCCCTGGAGCAGCTGGAAGATTGTTGCCTCTACCAAGTTGACCCAAGATGGCCTCGATAACCGCGTCAAGGATCTGTTCGGAAAGCTGGACCAGGGTATTGCCCACTTCAACGATAACCAGGAGGAGGCTGTCGCGTACATCTCGAGCACCCTTGGTTACACGGAGCCTGATGCACGGGAATGGCTCAAGACAGTCAAGTTTCCCACAAAGACTCAAGGTGTCGCCGCCGATGTTGTCAAGAATTGTGTCTCCATCTTGCGAAAGGCGGGAGTTCTAGCTGAAGGCAAGGGAATCGAGCCAGAGACAATGGTGTTTACTTCATAAAACACGTCAATCTTAGAAACCACATGAAAAGAAACGGGCAAGGGCAACTGAATCTATGGGCTAGTTCTCTTGGAGTACAATGTAGTATTCGTATCAAGGCACCCACAATACTGTCTTTCTACCGCGTTTTCGGTGCCAAACCAGGTCTTCTTCTAATACTCCGCCTTAGAGTTTCTCCAAGCGTTCGCAGAGATGTGTCAGTTGAGTGCAGCCAGCCACTGTAGTGTCGTCCTCAACTCGAATTTGATGGTCCATATCTTTCAAGATTTGAACCAGATCGACGACACGGGCTTCAAAACGCCTGGCGTTCTGAGATCCAAAGTGTGCCCAAATGCGTGCCTTCAAGAGCGCACTAACCAAGACACTCGACGATGGCGTCGAGCATTCTGAGCACCCGGCGACGGAATACTCTTTGTAAGCCTCGAAAAGCTCTGGGCTGGGCAAGATCCCGGCGTCGTAATAGCTGCGCTGGTCGACTAGGAGACCAATGCCCTTGTATATCTGGGTGAGGAACTGCTGGCGCTGGACAAAGAGGGCCTTATCTTTGATGCATCTTGTCAGCAAACGTATTCGCCAGAGGCGTTGAGAAACTCATACCCATCAAGTTAAGGCTCAGCACCGCTTTCAACTGGAGGTCGTCAAAGGAGTCGCATATTTCTTTGGGCAAGGCTTCTTGGTTAGAGGTGCAAAGCACGCTCAGGCTATCACGGATTATGTCTGGAAGTCGCTCCAGATTGAATCGCCGTGCAACAACGGCCAGTAGCAGCCAGTCTTGTACGTTGCTCAACTTACCCGCTTCCTTGATGAGAACCCGAATCTGGTCCGAGATGAGTGAAACAGGGATACATGAGAACCTCTCGGCGCTTCCAGCATCGACTTGATCCAGGCGAGCATCACGCGCATAAACAAAGGGTGGTCTTCCCAGCCATTCGTAAAATTCCGTCATGTAGAAGAGCATCTTTGGGTTGCTACGGCTGAGGTCGAGTGGAGGATTGCCGTGGAGGATTTCGATCATCGTTTTAAAGGCGTAGTACGCCTCTCTTTGCTTAAAGGTCATGTTGTTGACCTGGACGAGTCCGTTGTTGGACTGTTGTTGGATTTGTTCCCATCTTGGGCACAACCGCTTCATGAGCGGACCATTGATTCTCACCCAAAGAACACCTCTAGGACCTCTGTGGAGGAGTATCGCAAGGGTAGTTTTTCGGCTTGCAGCCCTGATCGCATAGCGAGGGAGTGGTTGTCTCCTTCTGGTATGAGGCATTGTCATGCAATGATAACGTACGAGACAACTTGGTGAAATTGACGGAAAAATATATTCGACAGCAAAAATAGTAACCGATGCAATGTATGTTGTTTTGAAGAGAGCAAGCATGGAAACCCTGGATGATTTTCTCTTTCATAGCTCGTTTGCAACGGCAGTCGACACTGTATGGAATATGGCAGTAGGTAGTAGCGAGTGAGAGTTCGTTCATATATGCCTCTGATCACTGATAATCTAACAAACTTATTAAACCGCCTCGATATCTTTGGAATAGTATTTTGTGATTCAAGTGAGTTTGATATGTTATAAACAAACCAAAGCTGATTGTAGTTTAGCATAGCAAGTGATGTTGATTATGAGCTCTTAAACAAGGGATGACTTAACCTCACGGAGCATTATTTCCCTTCGGGCTCCACTGAGGCGGTTGCAAACCGAATAAATGCAAAAGCAGAAGGAAGACGACGACGACAGAAAACCACAGCATTCAATATAATTAAACCGATACGAAAAGTGTTAACTTGATGGTGCCTGGTTCAACTTGCCTAATGACTAACTACCCTATCGAGCTCCATAGGGCTGAGCTCTCGGTAGAACGGGTGAATTGGTCTGGGGACGTGGCGTTGTTGAATTGTACATTTGCAACATGTATTGACACTATTCAGAATTCGTCTGTGTGTAACTTGACTGACTCGTAAAGAGGCTGGATTGATAAGGAACGGAACTTATCGCCGATACCGGGCGAAAACCCGTTGTTATCGGGGTCGGGTGACAGGGGGGTCAGGACCCTGGGGCTTGGGTCAAGTGTATTATCGCCGACGACTCATTGGCTGTGTAACTGGTCCCAGGTGAGATCAGGGGTCACGGTGCTGGGTCATCTACGCCCACACTCATGTGCCATGTGCAGTTACTGTGCAGTCTTACCAGATTCGGTTCGGCGGGGGAACGGCACAAGACCCTCGGAATTGTCACCGCCAAGACTGGGTTGCGTGCTTAAGACCTAGACATTTCACCAGCCTTTGTGTCGTCACTGTTGATCTATCCTGGAACATTCACTCCCCTCAGGAAGCAGAGTCGAACACTGAAACATTACTGTCGGCCTATGACGTCGCCCCGAGTCGAGATCTTCAACGTCATCGCTTATCACCGGCACTACGCACAGTCGCGCATCCGGGGTAGGTAGTTAGGACGATATCGCGCCTCGAGATTCAACATGGCACCGGCCGAGTCAATGCTGTCTGAGGACGGCGCAAATGCTCGTCGCCAGCATATGCATAATGAAGCAAACGAACCGGCCGTTCCCACGAGTCCCCTGCTCCAGTCGAGATCTGGATCCCCGGCTAGGAATGGATTGAGAGCAAGACTGGGACTTGGCGGAGTCGCAAGAAGGACCATGGGCCTTGCTCTTCTTATGCTGACCGTGTTTCTCTGGACGCTCTACAACTTTATCGCCAGTGTAAGCGACTTGTTGTCTCTTGAAGGTCCGATGCTCACGCGACTTGTAGTACATGTTTTCCGACCAGACCTTCAACAAGCCCTTCTTTGTTGTATACCTCAACACCTCGATCTTCGCCATCTCCTTGATACCAAAGTTCGTGAAATACCTACGCAAGAGTGGATTCCGCGGACTACGGCACGATACGACGCAGCTTTGGACCGATTATAAACATGGCACGATTCGGACAAAGTCGATGCGCGGAGATGAAGACGAATGGGCCGGCGAGCGCTTGCTATCAGAAGGTTACGGCAGTGCAGAGGGTGCACCGGCAGATGAAAAGCTAGGGCTTCACGAGACAGCCATCCTGAGCCTTGAATTCTGCATGCTGTGGTTCTTTGCCAACTACTTTTCCTCGGCATCTCTCGAGTACACGAGCGTCGCGAGCGTCACGATCCTGACCTCGACAAGCAGCGTCTGGACCCTAGTATTCTGCTCCGTGTCCGGCATTGAGCGCTTCTCGATGCCCAAGCTCCTCGGGGTGGGAGCCTCCCTCGCTGGCGTCATACTCATCTCGACCATTGACCTGTCTGGCAAGAGCAACGAAGACCGGGGGTCGTTTCCGCACAAAACGCCAACAGAGATCGCCGTTGGAGATGGCATGGCCTTTCTGAGCGCCGTGATATATGGCCTTTACGTGACGGTGATGAAGAGAAAGGTTCCCAACGAGGACAAGGTGGACATGCAGCTGTTCTTTGGACTGGTTGGCGTGTTCAACCTGATTATCCTGTGGCCTGTTTTCTTTATCCTGCACTGGACGGGTTTGGAGCCGGTGAGTTGCTGCATGGACGTCTGAGATGAAGCTGTCGCTAACTCGTGCCAAGTTTGAACTACCACCCAGCGGTACTCTTTGGGCCATTATTATCGTAAGTGATTGAACCCAGTTTGGATATTGGTATACTAATAGCAATCAGTTCAACGCAGTGTCGTCCTTCATCAGCGACATCTCGTGGGCATTGGCTCTGCTTATGACATCCCCTTTGGTGGTGACTGTTGGTTTATCTCTGACAATCCCTTTGTCATTAATCGGCGAGATCCTTCAGTATGGCCAGTATTCAAGTTTCACATACTGGATAGGGGCGGTGGTTGTTTTTGCTTCCTTCATTGTGGTAAGCCGCGAGAGCCATGATGAAGAGACCAACAAGAAGGTGGACGATTTGGAGAGGTCAGGATAGTTGGCACAAACCGAGTTTAGACTATTTTACGGCAATGGCGTCGGGGTGTCTTGAATCAGAGACTGGAGATTGTAGATGAGATACCAAGCACATACCAACCACAGAATTTGAGTTTACATGGTGACAGAAAGCTGGTATTTGGCCAAGAAATAACTTGATTCAGATTCCACGATCTCAACTCGGCAGCTTCTGAGTTGCGATCGCGCCAGGGTCATGTTCCAGACCTGGGGGTTCTGGACCCCTAAAATATTTATACTCTCGATCTTGGTAGCAACCCGTGATCTTGCCGAGATCGAAATGGAGGCGTGGCGGGGCTCAACAGGGGTTCCAGCAGAACCACGCGATGTTGGCATTTCGCGCGCCGTTTTCTAGGCTACTTTGAGCAGTACTAAGCAGTTCACGTGTAAAGGGTCTGTGGTGTATGGGTGGAAAATCGTATCATGTCTGCTCACTGGCGGTCTGCGGGAGGTGGTGAAGAAGCCAAGGGTGTTGATAACAGCATCCAGCCACCGACGTAGCCGTAGCTCTGTTGACATGAGGATTTCAGAGTAAATCCATGGAATATCACGAAATATTAAAGAGCTTCTTAATACCTATTGTAACACCATGTTGTATCTATTTGAAACATATACTTACAACAACCCAGACACAACCCGGTCCCGAATTCCAGATCCGTGCATCCTAATCACGAAGAGGCTCCGGTCCCGATGCGCCGGGGACCATGACGCACTTTCAAATTGGCGGGGCTCAAGGTCCGCCACGCTTCGATGCGACACCAAAATTCCGATCTCCAAGTCATGGCCTCAGCGGGGGGAGGCTCGTTAAAAATGCAACAGCCGGGTCATGGGCCCTTGTCATGAGGGGGATCTTCCGCCTGGTCCCGTCCCTGAGTGAGATGGGAATCATAAGATTAGGATAAAAAAGAGTTCTGATAGAGAGAGAAAAGGGGACACACAAGACGGGAAGGGGGAAAGGCATCTAAACGTTATTTAACATTTGAGCCTCGACTCCTGACGCGTGTGGCAAGTGCTCCCATCGCGCCGTCATTGCAAAACCAGGTCAGGACAGGCAGGACAGAACCTCCAGCTCCGGATCTGATCTAGTTAACCTCAACGTTCTCTGCAGGGACCCTCCGAACCTTTTCTCCCGACATCATCGTTCCTCGACCTTTATTCCTTTCCCTAACATTTATCCCCGTCCTTGTTCTCACGTCTACCTACTCGCGATTCTACGCTGCCACTGCTCGCTACCACGTCGATAACCCCCTAACCTCAATCGCACATATTCTCTTCGCCAGAGCCCGCTCGATCGACTCGTCATATTCGTGCCTCTGAATAGCTTCGTCAGTCTCGAGTTGGAAGCTTTCCCTGGGCCTCCTCTCAAATCCCCCACCCTCGGGGTGGCTTGGCCGTTTATAAGCTTCGGGATGCCCTCGAATCGTCGACATGGAATCAATACGGACCGATTTCTCCCAGGATTCTCAGCCTCCACCTCCTCAACACCATGATCGCCCCTTGGCAGAGTCCATCGCAATTGCCACGAGATCAATCCACGCCAAGCTTAACAAGCTCATAATAGCCCGGCTACCGCTCGCATTACCTCCCCACGCTGCTGATCCGTCCAGCTATGTCGCTGGACTGCTCCACGTCACACCAATCTACATCACATTCGAGGCCCTTTGGCGTGATATCTTGGACTCGACTTCGATTACCAACATTGACGACAAGAACACCGATGCTTGTGATCCAGAGACCTTCAACTCTATAGAGGGGGGGAATGCCTTTCCAGCATCTGACGCCCACAAGCCATCAACATGTAGCAGGATGCAGTCCCTGCTCCAGCACCTTTTTCTTCCTGGGCTGATGCGCTCAGATCGTCTGAAGGCGGATATCGCAAATCTTACAGGATGGTCTGACAATACTGTGGAAGACCAGCTTCGGTTCGTTGGCCAGACGGGACGCCTGGGCGAATTTGTTCAACACATCAAGAGATCGGTCGAGCATCGGCCACACGTCCTGCTGGCCTACTCTTACATATTGTTCATGGCACTTTTTGCTGGAGGCCGCTTCATCAGAGCTACGTTAGAATCAGCAGGCGATGACTTCTGGGACCATCTCCCCTCGCCTGTCAAGCCAACCTCTCTTCCTTGTCAACCGAACTCAAGGCCAACTAAGCGAGCCAGTGGTTTGTGTGACGAAGAAATCCCAAAGGACGACTATCACTGCCATGCCACCCATACGATGCCACTCCGTTTCTTCCACTTCCAGACGCCCGAGGACGGGGAGGATCTGAAGCGCGAGTTTAAGCAACGACTCGCCAATCTCGAGGCGCTGTTGACAACACATGAGAAACTGGACGTGATCAAGGAGTCGGTATGCATCTTTGAGAACATGATGCTCTTGGTGCATCAACTTGACTCGGTTTGCGACGATCCAGGACGAAAAGACTGCAGCACGACCAGTTCGCTGTACGAGCTTGTTGACCAGTTCCATCCTTTCCGCTCTCGTCTTCGAGACAGTGTTGTCGTCGCCAAAGAACGAAGCGTTCGAGCCTCGAGACTCTCGTCTCATGGTGTCAAACAAGCCTGGAACACTTGGATGAATAGTGCAGCTTCGTCGCCGGTGGAGTCCGAGATTGGAGTCGAAATACCGAGCCACCACCCCGCCGTCACGAGAATCGATGGCGGTATCGAACTTTGTCCGGCATTCTCCAAGTCTATGAGATTTGAAAACACTCTCCCTCGCCCTGAGCGAATCCCCGGCAAAGCAGTCGAAGCCCAGCATAATCTCGAGGAATGTGTCACAGTGGCGTCACAAAAGCTTTACAGAGCGCGGGTTATTGACTGGCTGATAATATTGGCACTTGGTGCCGTCCTCTTTGGAGCGTTCTTCTCTGCCCGACGCGGCGGCGAGATATGGACATGACAGTACAAATGCTTGAGTTGAGCCTGTCCCACGACGATGATAACGATCGCATACTGTTCGGCGTTTTACCTTGTTATTGAGAAACGGAGCATTTAGGATACCCCTTTCGGGAGGAGCACACGTCTATAAACGGAGTTTGATCTTGTGGGTTGATTTTACTCCTAGAGCACACGCACACGATTGTCCTCGATACCCACGCATACACGTATCTTCTTCTGCGAAGAAAGACAGAAACGATTATGACCTAGAGATACACATTGACACAGAACTTGAAATAATATAGAATACATCTCCTAAACTTGATAAAATGTTTGACTTTCATTACTTTGTGAATGTTACATATCCTCTAACAAAAGTATCGACCCTCCGCTTTGTGCTTTGTGCTTCTAGTCCTTGAAATCTAGGACTCATAAAATATCCACCATGCTTAAAACGCCTACAGTGGCTGGGTATCGTATAATGCAAAAAGGAACAACGCTCACAAGACGCCTCGCATCAATCAATCGCTCTTTTTCTCTTTTACTCCTCATCATCCTCAGCATCCCAGTCCGCGCCCACATCGGCCCATCCAGCCATGTGTCGTTCACCACCAAAGTCGCCCACCTGCCTGTAATGCCGCGCACGCTCATCGTCCTCCTGCCACTGCCTAACGATGTAGTCGTCGGACGCGCTGACGAGCTTGCCGTCGTGCGTCCAGCTGACGTTTGTCACCTCGCTCGAGTGACCGTGGACGAGAGGCGTGCCGATGCGAAAGATGGGGATTGTAGAAGAGGCGGGCTCGGCGCCAAAAGAGGATGAGAAGGAGCGAGAGGGCGTAATGGTTGAGCTGGGAGGGTCGAAGATGTGAGCGCGCTGGGCGCATGCAGAGCGGAGGTAGCGCTCATCGGTGGGAAAGAGCATGACGGACGACTCTGTGCTGCCGACGGCGAGAAGATCCGACGTGCGAGAGAGACCACTGTGGCGGATGCTGCACTTGACGTAGAAGGTCCGGGCCGAGAAGGAGTCGTGCTTCAAGCCGTAGAGGGGACCAAGACCCTCGACGCCAGTGGGCCTGCGCTTGGGGGCGAGATCCTCCAGTTCAGGGGCATGGCCCAGCATTAGGTGGGCGGTCGAGTAAGCGTAGACGGTACTGTCCTTGCATACAGCGTACATGCGTGCTGCGTCGCTGCTAAGAGCAAGAGAGGTTATACCGTAAGAGCGCCATGCGTGGTTTGAGGGCGCGGAGGTCGAGGCAAGGGGCACGTTCTTCTCCTGGCGACGGGGCTTGATGTATCGGAGATCCCAAAGCTTAACAACGGCTTCGGCCTCGGAAGCCGAGAGAAGGAGGTGCTCGCGGTCGGCAGGAAGCCAGTGAATGGCAGTGACGGAAGCGGTAGAAGTGTTGCCTGCTACTGTGCGCTCGTGGGTACGATCCAGGATGTTAAGGGTGCTTGCGCGGAACGGATCGAGGCTCTGGTCTCTTTCAAGCACAGAGCGGCGCCCATTTGTATCGGCGTTGGAGCGAGTGGAAAAGCTTCTGTTGCGGGCATCAGGACATCGCAAGTCCCATAAGCGAATGCGCCCAGCCTTGTCCGAGGTAGCGAGAACGTTTCCTGTAGTTTGTCCTTGTTGCCAGGCAATCTGCCGGGTCGAATCCCAGTGGCCACCCTCGAGCCTGGCTGCGACGGTCTGGGTTATGGTGTCGATAATCGTGCCCGACTCTCCAGACGCCGTTGCGAGACGTAGGTCGTCGTTGGAAAAGGCCATGTCCCAGATGGCATTGTCGTGAACCTGGAAGTGAGCATCAACTTTATCCTGGACGGGATTGTCGGTTGACGTGGTGCTGAAGAACCTCACGCAGCCCTCCTCATCGCCGATAGCAGTGACGGGGGCTTTGTTGGCGCTGGCGAGACAGAATGGGATGGTATTGCCTGGCCTGTCGCGGGAGACACACTCATGGTAGTCTGAGTTGCGGCTGTAAAACTTGGCCGTCTCGGTTCGGGAGTCGTAGGCTGGGGTATGAAGATACGGCTGGCCAGTCGAGTATCCAAATCCATGCTCGCGATTGAGGAGCTGTGCTTCGAAGCCTCGGTTGCCGAACTTTCTGATAGGTCTAGGTGCGTATCCGTCTAGTGCCTGAGTGATGATGTCAGTGACGTCGGCGAGACTTGAGAATGCTCGACATACGTTAATAGGCTTCGAGCCTGGGACAACATTCGGAATGCTTATAGTAGTATGCTTCTTCTTCAATGCTTGGGAGGCTCCTCTGCTCGCTTTAAAAAAGTCACTCTGTAAAATCTTAGCCTCAGTCCGTCCTGGTAGTTGAGGTGAAATGGAGTTAAGCTTACTAGAGTAGCTTTTCGACGGTTGTTGAGGGTTTCCTGGCTGTCAGGAACCTTTGCAGAAGCATCCGACATTGTAACATCTTGATCCTGGGGTAATTGAACTGGTTGCGTCGGAAGATTGAATCGAAGCGGCGGCATGTCATCGAGGTTGAGAGCAGGCCTCTTGAAGTCGGGCTCGGAGCCGGATGGCCCCGACTGCAGTTTCCTCTTTCTAGGCTCATCCTGTAATCGGCTGGTAGGAGAAGAAGGCGAGACGGGGTCTGAGGCAATGGGATCACTAAAGATGGATTGAGGCGAGAGAGGTTGTCGGTTGACTGCAGATGAGTCCAGGTTGCCGAGGACGCTCCGAGCTTTCTGCGGACATGATGCTTGTGATGATTGTCTTGAGTACCAGAAACGAGTAAAGCGTCGAGGTGTTATCGAAGGGTCCGCTTTAGGTCGAGAGGACTTTGCGGGCGTTGGAAGGCCGTTGATGGCAGGTGAGGAGGACATGATGGGAGGCAGCGGGCTTGAAGCCGACGCAGAAGCTCCGTAGTGATCCATGACACTATGACTTGAAAAGATTTTTGGGATATACACGAGAACTCAGAGCTGATGGGGAAGCTTGCAATTGGAGAAAAATGGCAGAGAATCAGAACATATCGTCAACTGGAAAATAAAGTAGTAGTAGTAGAACGGAGAGAGAGGTCTTGAACTTGGTTTTAGATGGGCGTGGGGGGGCCTAAAAGCCGGGGTTGGGGAGACGACGAGTGGATCGAGCGTACTAAGACGCGGTCGCGACGAACTTGACGCGGGAGCGTGTAAATGGGCGTTCTCGCGTACCTACCTTACCTAGACGAACCGCCACATAAATTAGCACCAGCCACATTCAACTCGTGGCACACGACACTTGGCGTGGCTTGTGAATCTGCAAGGGGACCCGCAACGGCACGCGGTGGCGCTAGAGACGGCCACCGAGCGGGAGTTGGCAGCCGGGAGCCCGCTACAACCAGGGGATGCATCGCTGAAAACATCCAGCATTCCCCTGAGTTGGACGGGAGCATCACGGCTTGACAGGGGTTCAGTGACGTGATGAGACAAATGAGTTATTGATAGAGCGGATGTGATAGCCTCTTGGTAGGTGGTAGAGCTCTTGAGTCACACATCAAGCTCCAGTCTGCTACTGTCAAACTTAGGTGAGCCCGCTCCACTGTAGAATAGATGCTCCACCCACTGGGCCGCTCCCCCGGAATCCCAAATGCAAGGATCGCAGTCTCATTTCGCTCCCTGATGATGCCATTGCCCTGTACATAGCCAGATGCTGCAGGAACCAAGCAAACATTTTAGACCACATGGTATATGCCGTCTATTTTGTCGTGATTTACTCCGTATAGAAATGTTATCCAGCTTCATCATCTCCCAACTTTAACATCACCATCACCCTTAATCGAGCCCCTATTTTTATCCCCCTTTCATTGGCTCTCCCCCCTCCCTATCAGCCTTGTCTCACACACGTCTCTCACCAAAAGCCGATGGTCCGTCCACTGGTGGCCCAAAAAGCAAGCCAATGGTGTCATCTCTCACATTGATTCAACCATAACCACTTCTTTCTTGTGCATCCTCTGCAAGATTTGACTTCTCCTTTTTCAAGGAAACTTGCACTTGCGCTTTGTATCAAATATCTCGTTTCTTCTTTCTCGCTGGCCCTGACCAGATTCTGCGCGCACAAGCATCATAATGTGCCGTTTCCTGGTGCGTCCAACTCCCTACTCCTAACTCCGACGCCGGCCCCTACCGTGCAATAAAAGTCACTGACTCTGGATCTTGTTCCTTTAGGTCTACAAGGGAAGCGACGAGATTCTCTTATCCAAGCTGATTCTCGACCCGACTCATTCTATCCTTAAGCAGTCTTTTGACTCTCGTTTGCGTCTTGTGAGTCACTCTAGATCCCACATACCGCACCCCTGGCTCGGAGCGGTCAGTAACCACAAAGAAATAGACGGTTCTGACATTTGTAATCTATAGGACACAAGACGTGGCCAGAATAATGCAGATGGCTTCGGCATAGGCTTCTACACCGATCCAAAGCTTGGCGCAGCGCCCTGCCTCTTCACCTCGACCATCCCCGCCTGGAACTGCACCAACCTGCAGCGCATCGCCTCCAAGACCGCCTCCCGCCTCATCTTTGGCCATGTTCGCGCTACGACCGAAGGCTCTCTCAGCGAAGACAACTGCCATCCTTTCACCCATGGCAGCCTCATGTGGATGCACAACGGAGGACTTGGCGGATGGAAGCACATCAAGCGCCGCCTCGGCGAGCGTCTGGCCGACAAGTGGTACCTGGGCGTAAAGGGCGGCACCGACAGCGAGTGGGCATTTGCTTTGTTCCTCGATACTCTCGAGCGACTTGGCCACGATCCGAGCGCTTGTCCCGAGACCGGCTTTGGTCCGACCGTGCTACGAAAGGCGATGGAGCGCACGATTGCTCAAATCAACGAGATGACCGATGCGATTCCCGAGAGCATCCTCCAGAACGAGGACATCGATACCAGGAGTCTCCTCAACTTTGCCGTGACCGACGGCCACAGCGTTATCTGCACACGGTACATCAGCAGTGCCACCGATGAAGCAGCTAGCCTGTACTATTCTTCGGGGACCCAGTGGACGACACGCACAAAGGCGGCAAGCGATAGGCAATACCAGATGGAGCGTAAGGATAAAGGGGCTGATATTGTGCTTGTGGCAAGCGAGCCTCTGACATTTGAGAGAGGTGAGTCCAAGATGTTAGACACTTGGTGCTGGGGTGGATGACTGACTTGAAGCAGAGAACTGGGTCAACGTACCTACCAACTCGATCTTGACGATTCACAGGCAGACCGTCATGGTGCACCCTATTCTCGACAAGTACTATGAGCGAGACCCTCACCATGTCCGCTCCAGCGCCTTTGTCCAGGCCAAGGGTTTGACGTCGAACGAAAAGACCAGGAATGATTCGGCCAGCCCTGCAGCAGTTGATCATCACCAGACTGACCTCGATGGGTACCGCAAGATGATGACGGGCTCTTTGCAATTTGGCCCTTCGAGAAGTCTTAGCCCTGATCTCACCCGCCGATCCAGGACGCCCGCCTCCATGCGCGAAACAACCCCCATCTCACACTCGGTGCAAGCATCGCCGCCAAGCGAGCTCAGCAACAAAGTTGTCCCTGCGCAGGGCAACATCAAGGTCAAGAGACGCTCCATTCCGCGGATGGATAGCAACTACAGCCAGGGCTCTACGACGGACCTGGATCAGATATCGGACACAGACGAGCCGACCCGGGCAGAGGTGCGGAACCCAAGGAAGCTTTCGCAGTACTTTCCGGAACTTACCCTCGTGACCAACGGGACTACTTAGGAGAAGAGAAGACGAGAGAGGAGAAGCGGATGCTTTTGTTGATTGTACCAAGATTCACCATTAAACCGTCAGGGATCGTGGCAAGGTGTTGAGGTGTCAAATTATGTATGTGTCTGTAGAATAGTCGACACCAGAGAGAATGGTGTGCATGGATACCCGCGTATTGTATCACGAACCCAAATGAAAAAAGAGGGCGCTTGATTTACTCGTGCCCTTGAGCTGAATTGTTTACAGACCAAGCAGGTACCTACTACCTATACCTTATTCCAAGTACTTAGCTATCTAACGACCTCTTTGACCTCAAAGTCTCGCCAATATCGATGCCTCATTCGTCCTCGCCCCTTTTACGGCCAAATGCAGCATCAAAGCCAGAGTCAATCCAGGCCGCCACACTCAAGTCATGGAAGGACCTCTGTGGCTGCTTCCCAACGACTGACTGACTGGCCGAAGAGGGGACGTTGAGATAAGTTTCGAGGCTGCAGACACGATATAACAGGTTTACGGTTGAACCAGTTCTCTTACCCGTTTTCTTCTCACTTACAAACATCGCGGTCTACACCACAACAACATAGACCATCATCAGTTGTACGCCCCTAAACAATTTCTTCATCTTCTTCTCTTCTTTCTTCGGCTTGGAGGGCATACGTGTCTCACGATGCCCTGCTGCATCGCCCTCATACACTTCCTGCAGTGCCAGCATAGCAACATCTTCAAGCTCGGCTGCACTGCCCACTGCGAAGGTCTCTGCCCCGTCCCGGCCCAGCGAAACCTCCTCACAGCCCGCTACCTCTGGTCGTGCGAGGACTGCCACCAGCGGACGTTTGATAAGCTCGAAGACAAGCGATGGACAGTCAGATCCCGACGTCTCGCCACCCAGAATAACGACAACACCAAAAGCACGCAGCTCGATGTGCTGCACCTCAGGGAGCAAAAGGAGGACAGGAGATGCGAGCGGGAAAGGGTCGCGCAAGTGGAGGAGATCCAGTGGGTGGCTGAGTGGACGCTCGAATATGGGCTCATGATCTTTGACGTGGCCTACAAGCACGCATGGAGGCCAGAGGCCGCTGCGGCGAGGATCAAGCAGCTGAGAGATCTGAGGCTTTGGGATCTTGTCGTGGTCCGCGATCTTCTGCGGGGTCGTAAGGAGCTGATGGATACCCAGTCCCACGCGTCGTACTGGATCGTTCATGGTAAGTCAAGCTTGGTGCTTCTGACGCAGGAATTTGGGTGTTAACCTTGCCTAAAGCCAGTATGCGCCGTCAACACAAGAGACGGCGCCTCCTCCTCCGGCCTCCTCGGCCGAGACGACCACCTCCGCCATTGTTTCCTGCTGAAGAGGCAAAGCAGGACAATGAGACAACCGAGGAGTTCGACGAGGACTCCGAGATGGAGGATTTCGATGACGAGGAAGATTCAACATTTTCGGAAGAGGAAGGGTCAACACTCTCGGAAGAGTCGATGCCAACAGCACCGAGGTCTTTCGTCAACTCGGGCGTCCAGACGGACTCTGAAGCCGCAGCCAAACTGAAGCTGCGATAGACAGAAGATGAGAATCCCGGTGACGAGGGAGAGGGAGAAACTCGAGAGTTACAGTATTTTGCTCTTCAGGGGGTCAACTGACAAGCCAGCAACTGCATGTAGGGAACAACCTGGCTGCATGCAGAATTAGTGTCACTACCTAGAGATAGAACAACTCCCCCCGAGACCTAGAAGGATACATAGCTACATCGAAACATTCCTTCTGACCCGAGACTCCCCCTGAAGTGTGCTGTTATCAAAGCAACTGAGTTTCGACCTGACACAGCTGGCTCGAGCCTACGCCCTCAAGCTCGCAGACTATTACGTTTAGCAACAACGGCAAGGCAATAACAATGTCGACGTCAACTCAGCTCAAAGAGATCACCACATGCCCAAGCCACGAACCTCGGCCCTCCCGACCTCCCCCTTTCAAGCTAACGCTCGACGCCTGAAACTAGTATTAACGTCTTTCTCCCGGTCCGCGACGCCTTCTCAACGGCATCGTTACATGGTGCATGATGAGCCCAATCTGGGGCGTTCGAGAAAGCGGAGTCCTTGCTCTCGGCCCTATACACCGAGGGGAGGCGATGAAGAAGATCGCTGGCCGGGATCTTGGTTCCATCTTGTTTCGGTAGCCTGGAGCTGAAGACATGGGGTAATGAGAAACCATTTCACAGTACGTGATAGTTTCGTCCACATGGATGGGTCCTTGACACTGCAACCCACTCGATACTATCTCCACTTGTGCGTGATTCTTCTTGCATCCTGCTTTCGATCTTGCTTGTTCCAGCATGACAACCTGCATCAGTGATTATACCTGTCATCTCGTCTCGTCCAATCACCTCTCCAACCGCCCCTTATCGCTTCTCGCCCGCACCCGCTGCTAAAAGTCAGGTCGGCCGGCTCCGCCAGACAACCCACAGATCCCGCCCCGGTGGCTCCGAAGCCAAGGCCATGCAGGGGCCGGTCTATCGGTGTGAGACACCTACACCGACGAGGTCTGTGGTATAGACATCCTGCGCTGTTTACTTGGCGTGGGGTATTCCTGACGCCATCGTCAAGTGTCACTGTGCAGCAATCCCCTTCGTTTCAAAGCCTTGATTCTTGTCCCATAAACCCTCGTAGAGAGGTACATGAATGTCCCAAAGTGTATCAAACCATCATGAGCCCTGACGCCTTCGCTTCTTTATACCAAGCCGTAAATGCCATTTTGTTACATGATACAATCCTGATGCCAGCCCTTACACCCTCAATCCCAAACCCAGCCCATGCACCTGTCGACTCCTTTGCTGTTACCTTTTCCATATTCCCCTCCCCACGTAATAGCCGCCCCCAGTTCCCAAATCCCCTATTCTAGTTCCAGGAACACAGACACATTCACATGTCGAAAATCGCCGACCATCCTTGTAATCAAAACATGATCCACTCTACCTCCACCCCAGGACCGCCGATGCACTTCGTCCAGTTGAACGGACCGCGCTGACTCCCAGTCCTGGCACCCGAGCCCAACGGCCCCTCTCCCATCTGCTCTTGGGACCACAGCTTCTCCAATACCTCGAGGGCCGCTAGGTTGTTCATGTAGCCTGAGCGGAACATGATGTCGCGGCACTTGGAACGCACAATGTTCTGTTGCAACTCATTGACGCATTCACAGCCCGCGATGAAGAGCGGCCAAAGTAAGAACTTCTCGGCGCTGCTTCCCGTCTCCAAGTTGGTGGTGTAGTATACCACCTGGCTCACCAAACTCTGAATGCTTTGATGACCCGAGGGCAGAGAGGGACTCACTAGCCGTTCCGTATACAGGAGGGCAGCGTAGCGGAATGCCTCAGAGAGTGACTCGAGGTCTCGTAATTGGCTTTGCGTGGGTGAGCCGGGTAGTGAAGCAGAAACTCGAGACACATCAAACTGCCAGTTCTGTAGGGCTAAACGAGCCTCCTTCCACTCATGCCAGAACAGTGAGCGGTTATCATCGTAGCTCGTCGACGAGCACGAAGTAGATGAAGCAATCTCTTCGTCTTTGAGCGGCGTGCCGTAGCCGTTGCCATCGTATTGGTACTCGGTAAAGTTGCCCATTCCGCCCATCTGCTGGTCGGGCGTGTCAACACCAATCCCATAGTTGGCCTTGTAAGCGTGGCCCAGTGGGGAGATGTACGACGGTGAGGGTGATCGTCCGGAAACATCTTGCGAAGTAGTGGAAACCGTCGAGTTCCGCACGGGTCGGTTTTGTGACAGAAGATTTAGACGGCCAAGCTTGCTGATAGTCTTAAACAGCTCACGGTCGCAGCCCACAAGATTCTCTGCACCCATCGGCAGAAGCTGGAAGTTTGACATCCCACCGAAGCTGGGATGCACTTGAGCCTCGCGTTCGTTGATACTCGCCGAAATGGCGTCGAAGTAGGTGTAAAGTGCTTCCATCCATGCAGAATCCCCCGAAACCGTAGACTGTCGGGACCTGAGGGCAAGTATCTTGTTGACGCCGGCGAACTGGGTGTGGAACTTGGCAATACCAGTTTCAACCATGCGGTAATGGCACAGTAGGAGAATGGTGGCGAGAACTGAGTCGTGGGTTGACTTGCTGCGGTCATTGAGTTGCTTGTTCAGTAGGTGCACAGCCAGGTTGCGGTGTTGGTATTCCTCGGCGAGGGACAGGTCATCGGGCTGAGTGTCTGCCATGGCTTCGGCGGCGTGTTTGTCAGCCATCAACTTCTCTGAAAGCTCCCGAGTATCACGGCCGAGACTCAATTTCCTCTTCATGCGTAGATTACACGATGCAAGAGCACAAATCGCATGGCTCAGACTCTGGCTGTTTGCAGCTAGTCGCAAGATATGGTCTCGAAAGGGGTTGTGCGGCCCGTCAATAAAGACCATTGAGGGACACATGATATTCTCGTAGTAATCCATGAAAAAGGGCATCTTGGAGATGAGGTCCTGGCTCACATGAACAGATTGGGATTCGGAAACACTGGGCCAGTGCGAGGGAGCAAAGTCCGAGTGATGAGATTTGACATCTTCCTCCTGAATCGATGGTGACTGCCACGTAATGGGCATGGAATTATAGCTTGCGCTGTATGCGTCAACTTCGGGTACGCCTGAAGAGCGTTAGTAAAAGAGAAGGATATCCGACTGATTCATATCATCGTACTGAACGAGTCGCAGTCCCGCACGAGCCTGTTACTCAGCTGGGAATCAAAGTTGTCCGTATGAGAATGAAGGCTCGAGCTCAGTTCTGAAGGCGCATGGGCAAGGCCCGGGCACGAAGTCGGGGCAATGGTCCTCGCATGATCAATGTAAAGAGAGGAGGGAGGACTCTGGGGACCCGGGGAGCTGTTGCCGGTCGTGTAACTGTCGTACATGTAGGACGGGCTGTGGACGTAGGATCCATCATCTCTGGTAAAAGACTGGCTCATGGGCGACAGATAGTCAACCTCGTTGAGAGAATCGATGGAGGAAGCAAGATCCTCAGTGACTAGTGGGAGCGGGAATCGATGATACTTGGGTGCGGTATCAGGCGAATGGCCGAGTCCAGAAGTGTAGCTGATACTCCCCCAGCTTCCCTGCGGCAGCGAAGGTGGGTGCTCGGGTTGAGACATGGAAAGGTAGTCGTATCCCGCCATGGCAAAGGGAGTAGTGGGTGCAGAAGCAACCTGAGTCACCATCGGGATGTCAATCGGTCCCTGATGTACTCTCCCAGCTTCATTTTGCTCAATGCTCTGAGGGACAACGGCAGAGCTGGACCTGGATCTTACGCTCTGTTTCTTGGGCTCACGAGTAACAGGGGGTGCCTTTGCAACAGGCAGAGATAGACCGCGGAGCTTGCCCCGACTGGCCACGCCAACTCCCCAAGTGAGCTGAGTCTTGTAGCCAGAGCATTCGCTGCCAACTTCGAGACATGGAGAGCAGTATGGCCGCCTGCGGTCACACTTGATGTTTTTCTTGGAGCAAGTGAAGCAATCGTCAGAAGCACCACCAGCAGGGGCGCGTCTTCTGCGTTTGCGAACTGCGGAGGCGTCTTTGACCGTGACGGTCGGTTGTGTAAGAGCGGCTGTCATCTTCGGTGGTCGAAACAGGCAGAGCGTGTAAGTAGCGATGGGTCGATGAGTGTGATCGGGGTGGAAGGACTCAAGATGCTAGGCATATGAGCTACAAGAGTCGAATATGAGGCGGATGGCAGTGTCGAGGCGGCAATGGAGAGTTGAATATAGGGGAGCAATAGAAAGAAGATGAAGGCACTCTCATAAGGGTGGAGACACACGATATTCAAATGCCACAAGATAGTCAGCAAGGCACCTCTCTCAACGGCGCATTGGCAGTGGAAGAATGGTATAAGTCAAGGCAAGATGAAGACCAAGATCAAGAGGCGAGGGGTATTTTGAGCAAGCTGGGGGAGGGT
>JAJODA010000359.1:0-66458 GCA_021730345.1 Fusarium cicatricum
GCGTCTTCAAATTCGCTAACAGACATACAGAACCTGGGCGAGTTCGAGTCGGTCGACACGGCGCCCGGCGTCACGCACGTCTCCTTCCAGGACCGCAAGACAGCAGAGAAGTTCTACTATAGCCTCCACGGCAAGGAACTCCCCGGCGTCGACGGCCGCCTCGACCTCTCGTGGGTGAACACGCCGCTGCCGCCGATCAAGAACGCCGGCAGCAGCAGCAGCAACGTCAATAACGGGACCATGTCTCATGCGGGGGGCGAGGATAAGGAGGACGATGCCATGGCGGGCTTTGATGACCAGCCGTCGAGGGAGAGTGCTGAGCCGCAGCGCGAAGAGAGAGCTGTGAATATGGACTACGAGGTGGAGGACGAGGATGGTTGGTGAGAGACGGGAATACCACTTGTTGTGTATAAAGGCTAGAGATATGGTTTGATTCATTCTTTAGTCACTGGGAAAGGGCTCGTATAGATACAATCATGGCGATAGCCTGGCTAGTCGATCTGGCTAAGTCATTCATGTAACATCATGTTCACATACAAGGTTGAGGTACCAACTTTTGCAGCATCGTAGCCCAAAACAAGGGACTAGATTGGATTATCAATTGTTCTCCTCCACTGAGATTGTCAAAGTCGTGAGTTCTGCTTCTCATGTTGCATCCCAAGGAGGTCAACATGCCATCCTTAGTTCTCCCCATCATATATTCTCTTGCAGTCCATCCTCTGGCTCGCCATCTCGCAGACAGTAAATAAAACACCAAATTCAGTTCATGCATTCATCCATCCATAGGCCTTGCTGGCGGGGTATCGTTGAGATATAGAACAAGCAAAGCAAGCCCCCAAAACATAAAGTCGTCTGCGCCCCGCCGTGTGATTTTTCGTCTGTTGCGCCCCCTTTTTAAATATCCCTGGTAACTTTTTGTTGAAAAAGTCGCCCTGGTGATGCTATAATACCCAAAACAGAAAAAAACAAAAATATGAAAGGAGATAAAGAGCCGTAAACGTTAGAAAAAAAAGGAGCAGAAACGCCCAATAATGCTCGTGATCGCTCTGGAAAGAATGCGCAGAGATGTACTTCACAGAAGTTGCCAAGCATCTTTGATCAACAGGCGTGTCGATATGCCGTCTTTGAACAACTAGTTCGCTACAGCGGTAGCCGTGGCACCGTTTGTAGCAGGCTCATGGTCGGCAGCGCCATTAGTAGCGCCGTTGATCTCGGGAACAGACTTGGGAGTTGCGGGAGTCGTCAACTCCTTGACCTCGAGGCCCTTGAGCAGCTCAAAGATGGTACCGTTCTGATGGAAATCGTTGTTCACTGTGATTATTAGTATCAGGCCAGAGCCAGTTCACGAGTCTGAATTTGCTTACCAATATTGACGAGATACCAATCATTCATTACTCCTGTGAGCAGAGCTCTGCTGGGAGAGTTGGCATCGTAGCAATGAGCCCAGTCGACTCCCAACCGGAACGCCTCATCCTTCCAAGCGAGAAAGCTAATGCTCTCAACGATGGTGGGCTGGACAATCTCCTTTCCAGGGAAGACGCCCCAGGTAACGGCGTTGGGGCCGTCAGAGGGCGCATTAGAGCGGAGCTCGCCCTCCTTGGTGACAGCGTAGAAGGTTAGATCGGGGTGGTTCTCGATACGGCCGATCATCTTATCAAAAACGTCGGGATGGACAAGCAATTCAAGATACGACTTCTGGTAAACGTAGCCGTTGGAGGGGCCCCAGCCGTGAACGGGGTGAGAGGATTTGACACCATCAACGGCAGGCTGGGAGTTGACGGTCAAGATACCTCGCTCGTTGAGCTCGACAAGGGCATCTCGGATCTCATCCGCTTCACTGGTGAGAGGTGACTCACTCCAAGGGAGAGAGTCGATCTCGTTTCGAAGGTAGCGGACGAAGAGCTGAGCGATATCCTGGACGGTCTTGGGTTCTCCCCACTTCTTGCGGTTGGCCTCGTTGGTGCCGGTCAAGCCAATGCCATAGGCATCAAGCTCTCCAAAGGCGGGAGAACGAGAATCACCCCATCGGCCGTTGGGGAACTCATCCCAGTCCTGTGTGCGAATGACGTATGACTTGTTACGGTTTCGCCAGAAGATGGGCCGGACATCTTCTTCACGGCGGCCCAGACCCTTGGACTGCTTCCATGGGAGGGCATGCTGGAGGGGGCGCTCGGCGCAAGGGGCCCATTCGAGCTCCTCGAGTACCATGCGCGTAGCCTGGGCGAGATTCATGGTGTAGAAGTGGAGGTGGTGGATTCCGTTGGCGAGTAGCTTGCGGCACATTTTGGCGACAAGGCTCTTGCCAATATCTCGAACGGCAACATCGTCGTTCTTGACAGGCTCAAGGGCATCGAGCCACGCTTGGGGAATCTTGGCTTTCATGTGGTTGGCTCTTCGCAGGAAGCTGGCGTAGGTAGCAATGGGCATGATGCCTGGGAGAATAGGGACGGTGACACCGCGCTCGCGAACCCTCTTGACCCAGCGGACGAAGTTGTCGGCATCGTAGAACATCTGTGTAACGATAAAGGTGGCACCCATGTCGACCTTCTCTTTGAGGTGGTCCAGTAGTTCGTCCTCATTCTTGTTATCATCGGAGCCTTCGGGATAACCAGCCACACCTATATCAAAATGGTTGCCGTACGTTTCGCGAATGTGCTTGACCAGGTCACGAGCGTACAGGAAGCCGCCCTCGGCAGCAGTCCACTTCTCATTATCTCGGGGAGGATCGCCGCGAAGGGCGAGAATGTTGGTGCAGCCGGCCTTGTAAGCCTTGAGCAGAGCATCATTGACCTTTTCGACACCCATGTCAGTGCAGGTCAAGTGCATGCAGGTCTCGAGGCCGTAGACAGCCTGGGCTTGGAGAACCATCTCGCAGGTCAGCTCAGCAATGCGGCCACCAGCGCCCCATGTGATGTCAATGAACTTTGGGCCCAAGTTGTACATGCGATCCATACGGTCGTAGAGGTTCTGGACACCCTGGGCGGTCTTGGGAGGGAAGTATTCGAAGGAGAAGGAGGGCTGACCGCTCCTCTCGGCGTTTTCGAGCATCTCCTTGATATGCATGGTGGAGTTGGTTTTCGGGGTAGGCTCTTTAGCACACGAAAGTAGTACAACCAGTTAAAGGTTATGGTCGGTCGGTGGGGGACAAAGGCGTAGTACGAGGATCGTGGCGGGTTGGAGCTTGGTGTTTTAAGAAACCTGGAGATATGGGGATGCGATGCGGGGGAGGGGGGAACTGCAACAGCAAACTAAATTAACGTGTTGGTTAGCCAGAGAGCAATTGAAGGAGTAAATGATGCAGGCTGGAAGAATGGATTCATTTAGATCATTTGGAATGTCAAAGTGTGGGAAAACTGACATGGTTGTTCTATGACTCTGCGTTGATAGGTCTTTGCGCTGCAACTCCAGACGAGGGGCGGAAACGATGATCTTTCTTATTCGATCTTTCGATGTCTACCTCTCTCGGTCTGTTTTATTGAGAAGCAGCAGCAGGAGGATATGACAAGCGAGAAACACCAGATTCCGTCTTGACTTGACTGAGACGAGTCTATACTTTTGACAATGGGAGAGAGAGTGCAAATGACGAGTAGAAGAGGGAAAAGAAAAGAAAGAGAAGGAAGGGGAAAAAAGACGCCGACGTCGTTGGTTCCTTTTCTCTTTCAGGGAAATTTCTCTCCCCGCCGCAACTGCCCCTCCCCAAGGAACTCCCAGTGGGGGTCCGTTTCTGCCTCCGATGGAAGATGGCGAGGCCACGATTGGACAGTCACCCTACGTTTCCTGCATCACAGCGCCGTTCCCGGGCGCCGAAGGCCGGGGGGTAAAGAGAGCTTAGGGAGTTTAGTGCCTCATTTGTAGGGGTCGTCCACTAAAGCTAGGTCCCCTGGCAGCTCCCAGCTAACTTAACATGTAAGAATTTTTCCCAAAGCTCATGGAATGGAAGAGTCATCGTCAACATCATCATGGCAGCCTCTGCGTGTTCCTCTTGGTGCAACAATATGTAGACTGAATCTATATCACCAAAGCTCTCCACCTTGCCTCCTCTGTATGGCCCAACAACCCCAAACATCCCACCCGACATCATCCCTCGAGTCCCCTGGCACACATGGGACAAGGTTCTTTGACCGATACGCCAACCAACGATCGAGGACCCTTTTGACCCCTCAAAGCCCCTCCGTCATGATGCTGCTGGCAGAATCCGCCTGCGACCCCCCTCACCGCCAAAAGTCCCGCAGAGACAAGTTCACGAGCTACGAGCTACGGTCCCTTGGCCGGTGGTGCTAACGACCTTACCCTGGATCGCCACCAAGGTTATTTCCCACGTGTCTCAACGGCTGGAGTCGAGACAATTCAAGCTATTACTATTGAGCAATTTCAAAAGGGATTGATTTTAAATATCAATGTAGTATGAACACTGACCTAGTTTCGAGTCTAGTCTTGATTACCATGGTTCCATGACTAGCCATATTATCCGGCGTCGTTCATCTTCTCATGCCATAAATGAGCCCACTAAACGGCGCTGATCCCGACCCAGACTAGGTGTTAAGCTCAAGTAGGAGTACGTAGGCTAGACACGGTATTCGCACCCTTCAATAGTAGAGGCGGCGCTCCCCTTATCCTCCGCCATCGATTGCTCGTCTCAATGATCTTCTTATCAAACAGAAACCACCACCGCTCGAAAGCGACTTGGCCCAGCTCCCAGTTGTCGGCCTCGTACGGATCCTCACCGTTGATGCGCACCCCTTCGGCGCTGTCCTCGACGTCGTACGCAAAGTTGCACATGGCCAGAGGGCCCTGGGCGTTTGGAGGCCGCATCTCATCCGGTAGCGACATGATCATGATGACGCGCTCCCTCACGCCTGGCCACGGCATCAGGTCGAAGATTGGATGATGCGGCACTGTCACTTGCGACGGCGTGGGCCTCCAAGTCAGGGGGAGCTGGTCGGCCGGCGTTGCGGTGCCTGTGTTGAAGGGTGAGATGCAATCGAGGTTCCAGAGAGCGTCATTGCAGTTTAGACGGCGCGCGATGCGTGTAACGGCCCGCACCATGGTGAGCTGTAGTAACGGTAGGTTGTAGCTGTCGGGGAAGTCCCAGTTTGGCGGGGAGGATGAGGACGCGGTCGAGTTGGTGGTGGACATGCTGAGCGAAGAGGTATCGAGAAACGAGGTGAAGCACTCAAGCTCACCAGGCACCATGGAAAGGCCTGGCTGTGACTGCGTCACCATCTCACCGCCAGTATTGTCATCCGTGAAAATGTCCGGGAGCGCACCCGTGTCCGGAAGCACCGAGGTCAGTACCACATCGGATAGAGGATCCCACGATGAGAGGTTGAGGTCAAGTCCAGCCAGAATGTCGGGATTCGGAGCTGTGACTGGGACGGTGATATTGGCACAAGGTATTGTGCTCTGTGAACTGCTCGACATGGCTGTAACCTCGATGATATCGTCTATTGCCGCAGATGTCTCTGTATCGTAAGATTGGGTTGTGTGTGTCTCGGTCCTGCTGGTCTCTTCATCGTTGCCAGTAGATTTCCCCTTGCGGCGATTCAGTCGCTTCCTCTCGCCTGTTGACCTTCAGCATCCATTGTATGTTACCACGAGCACATCAGTTGGTAGCTTACGGTATCTTCGTTGTGCCAGTACGTTCAGGACTCGCTTCCTCTCTGCAGCATCCTCGTCGATATCAGGCAGCTCCAATGGCGGGGGCTTCTTATACGCCCTTTGCCGCGTTCGTGGGCGACTGGATGATGTAGTGGCTGTTGTGCTTCCATCCGTCATTTTCGGGCTCTTATCTTGGGCCAGGTTCCGGATCTTCTTTAGCGACGGAGACTCGAGCTTAAGGTGGTTCAATAAATAAGTCAGTGTGAATTTCTCCTTCAGGATGAGCAGCTATAACAGAGAGACGTCGTCCCTTTTCAACCCATGATGAGAAGGCGTTTGTGTATCTCCACCCAGCATAACGCGTAAGAATGAATTAGCTTGCGCACTGTCTTACCATAACGGATAACAGATACTCTGGTTCTTGGTTGTAGCTAGCGTAGTCGTTAGTATTTTCAATCTAAATGAAGGGCTTATAAGCCAACGAGCCTGTGCGGGGCATACTGTGTAATGCTCACCCAAAGTTGTTCCGCCCAACAGACTTCTGCCACTTATGGCGCCAATCTCTTGCGACTTCCTCTGTCAGCCAATGACTCGGGTCTACGTGTATCGTGCTGTCGAATGGCATTATTTCTTGAGCTCGAAGTGTATCCATGAGTATCGTTCTCGTGTGTCGTTGGGAGCTGACAGGCGATGGCTTTGGCTACTCTTTGAAGCCATTGTTAGCTACTTGTACTATCGAGCGGATTTGGTGGAGGATCATTTTCATACCTTGGTCAATGATTATGAATATCTCGGGTGAACAAGTGCACAGAATCTCAGTCCAATGGATAGAAGTCGAGGGGTGTGCTGCTCCCTTTGTATGCGTTGTTGCAGCTAGAACTTACGCAAGCATAACGTCGAAACATAATGGATAAACAACAAGACATGGTGCCAATAGAGCATTTGATAAATTAACGAGACGGACTAACCACCAGGGTTGATTAAGGTGAATATTATAAATCAAGTCATTCAGATAGTCATAGAGTTTCCCGCCTTAGGAGAAGCTGTCGGATCGTCCATGGTCTACAACCAGAGCCATGCTGCCAACATGATCGAACCAACAATGGCCAGCGTATTCACCGATGCCCTCGCCGACCCGTTTGGTGCAGAAGTTTCTGTCGCGGGTGCTGAAGAGGTTTCATCCGCGCTCGAATCGTTGGCATTTCCTGTCTCAGTCGCTGAGCCTGTCTCCGTTGCCGCCTCTGTTGCCGTCTCTGTTGCGGTTTCTGTTGCCGTTTTGGACGTAGTCGCCTTACCAGTCACCCTGCCTGTCGTCCTTTCCCCTTTGATTCCCTTCGTAGTCTTAGCCGAGCACTTCAGGGAAATACTCTCGTCCGACCAGGCCGAGAGGAGGCCAGACGCAGCAGTAATTCGCCCTTCCCAATCCTCAAACCCGTGGAGCTTGTAGAGCTTTTCCATCCCCGCGGTGATATAAGCCGGAACCGAATGCGCCAGTACATCACACGAATTCACCGGCGTCGGCTCCGAGTCACCCTCAAACTTGGTCCCATCTGTCGTGAGTGCGCTGCACCAGCCGTACTGATCCTCCCAGATGTCACGCCCGCTGTTGCCAAGATTGCACCCCCATCGCGTGGTTTTGTCGTCCTTTATTTGGACGCCTGCCCACGACGAGGCCGAAATGTGCGAGATGGTTTGCTCAGGGAAATCGGTCGACGCACAAGACGATGGGCAGGTGACGACGTAAATCGTCGTAGAGTCATTGGGTGCGTCGAGAACCGAGGCCTCGAGAGAGGCTGGGTGGCTGGTGTCCCACAGGAAGACCTGACGGAGAGAGGTTGCAGGCAACAACGATGCAGGCGTGGTGGTGATGCTTTCCATGGCGTCTATGGCGAAAATGTCGTATCTTGGCGGGAATTTCAACGGGATGGTGCGTTGGAGCATGTTGTGTACCGGACAATGCCTTTTATCAAGAGAAACCGGCGGGTCTCGACTCTTCGTGTTGATCGGCTGGTGTTGTTGACCCTGGTTAATTTGATGCTGCGCCTTTTGTTGGTCGCTCAACGCGGTTTCGTCTATATCCCGGACAGGCATGTTGTAACAATTCAGGCATTTTGATTGCTCCCTTTACAAAGTTAAGGGGTTTGCCAAGACATCTTCTATTTAACCATATATCATGGGTAGCAGGGGACCTTTGCCGGCGCGCCATTGCCGCTTCAGTCTAGCACAAATTGGACTCCCTTGTAAATCAATCTTCATCATCTGCGAGTTTATCTTGGCTCTGGGGAGGATTTCCCGTTTAGGCAATTCTGCTGTGGGGATCAAGCGCCGGGCTCCGGCACCGGCTCCGGCTTGTTGTTTCACTGTTTCCGAGACAAACTTGGATGCATCTGGGAGGTTGTATGTATATATTTATCTTACTGATTCAAGATGGATTACATCAACAGCGCAAACCTAAAAATAAATCATGTTGGTTGGCGATGTACGTCAGTCTTGGCCGATCAATCATGCGCGTTTCGACGATCCAGCAGTCTCACGCGCATATGCTGGCAATGCATATACAAGATAGAGAGTTGAGACGACACTTTGAAAAGCAAAGATGGATGTTGACGAGAAAACTCATCCCGTGATGCAATGCGCAACGTGGGAGTCCGACGCGAAGCCTGCTGCGAGACGTCCGGTCGCCGGACCCAAGGCGGAAAAGGCGGACGGTTTCCCAACTAGACGGTTGAGCAGCAGACACGAGAGTCGCACAGAAGTCGGTGAGACCGTTGGCTGTATCCAAGTTTAGAAGTTGCGATAAGCCGATCGATCAGCTTCTCCGCAAGGCCCGGTTCTTTTTGCGCGTCCTTGTTTACCAATGATGTAAGCTTCTGCACCTGTTGGACACGGATGGGCCGAATCGCGGGGATCAACGTTGCTCTGGACCCGACAGCGAGCGAAGCATTATCGACCAGCACAGCTCAAGAGCATCACCATGACGGCTTGCGACCGGCCAAGGTTGACGCGACCCTTGATCTCAGCAGAGTTGAGTGGGTTCGGTATGCAGTAGCATCGCATTAGGCCATCCATGAGATGGCCATCACGAGGGTTTCCGCGTCATCTGTACCTCGCACCAAGAGGGAAGGTTAGCGGGATGTCGTCACAAACTCTGGTATAAGAAGGCACGAGCCGAACGAGACTGACTGCCATTGAGACTCGGCAATCAACACTTCAATTCGTTCTTCTCCAAGACATTACTCAACAGACTTGAACCTTTTACTTATTGTTAATCCTCACATAACTACACAATTACACAACTACACAACCACACATCCACACATCCAAGATGAAATCGACTAGTGCTTTCGCCGTCTTGTCCCTCTTCGCCTCGCAATGTCTCTCCACCTCGGTAGACATGTGGTCGTCCCCTCTACAAGCTCGAGATGTGCCTAAATATGAGCCCATTGATCCCAAGGAGCTCAAGTCTCGTCTTGGTACTACACCTTCCAAACACGAATCTGCCGAGCGAAAAGCTGGAACGGTATGAATCAGTATTGAGCCCCTAATACCTCACATCGCTAACGTGCTACTAGGTCTACTTCTGTCGCGAGGAGAACTGGGGGCCACCATGCTTCGCCTACCACCCCAAGCTTGACTACGCATGCTCCGAGCTAGGCCCAGAACTCAAGAGTCATGTTGGATCCGTCTTTGTCGAGCCAGGAGTTCTCTGCCGAATGGCAACGTATGTCTTTATCCTCTCGACGTGATATTCGAGCTGCATCATGGTGACTGACAAGAACCTCCAGACTCAATGGCCAAGACCGTTGCGCACCTACAAAGATCTTTGCCTGGCCTGAGACTCAGAAGGGATGGTCCGATCTCCTTCAGCAGCAAGTTCCCGGCGGCGAGGGCAAGCTCGGTTATGAGACGACACATTTCACATGCACAAAGTGTACCAATTGCGTCCGTGATGCTAAATAGATGAGATTGGGGAGGGGTAACTTGGAGACTGAGAAGTGTTATTGATGGAAGAGGCGGAGGAGGTAATTGAGTTTGACGGACCTGGAATAGCGATACAGAACAGGGGGAACTAATAGGGCCTACACACTTAATTGATGCATTGATAGGTAATTCATCGTCATAAGTTATGATGTTCAAACAAGGCCCATCATGAGCTGCCCCGAGTCGGGCGGGGGGGGGTCCATCTCCCGCCCCATGCCTGTGCGGTAAGACATCACACCCTTCATACCACCAAAAACAGCGCACAGTCTTCAACGAATTGGATGGCTTCCGTAGCTCAGTTGGTTAGAGCGTCGTACTAATACTTCATCTCGAGTGTTCGGTGATGCGAAGGTCTCAGGTTCAAGCCCTGGCGGGAGCAGAGATGTCCCCTGTCGCCCTCCAAATCTTTTTTTTGCGTTTTATGGGTCTGATGCTTGTTGGCAAATACTGTGATCTTTCTGGTGGATGTGGAGAGAAGCCCGTAAACAGGCGGGGGCTGAGTAAGATTGCGGGGAGCGGGAACAGTTCTTCATTGGGCGAGCAGAAAGGGGAAGCAACAACGACAAACCTGGAAGGAGCCTTGTCTCCCTTTTCGATGTTGTCCAAGTTGGGATGGGTCTTAGTCAATGCTAGTCGCCTTGGGCAGAATTCGTGTTTGATAAAGATGGTAATCTTGGGCCAGGTGAGCTACTGAAACGGGTCGTCGGGTCTCTTGCTTACCTTGCTGTGCACGTCATTTTGTCTTGAACGTGACCGTCGGCGAGACATGTCATGCTGACTTGGACTCGATGATTGAACAAAGGGCCAGATGTATCTGTAGTACACGTCCTGTGATATAAACTGTAGTTGTAGTTTGTGACACAGGGGCACGGCTACTCGGAGTGTTTGCGACTGTTGCTGTGCTGTTGTTGGTCAGACGTCAAGTGCTTTGCTTGACCTACCATGGCACAGAGAAATGTCATTGAGCAAGGAGGGCGTATGCATGCGAGTAAGTTGTGTGTATGCACGGCCGATCTGATCTGGTTCCTCTCAACGGCATAGCATACTACCGGTACCTAGTGGAGGCCGGCCGTTCCATGTCAAAAGTGCCAAGCCAACAGAGAGACAAGTTAGAGGTTATCGAAGCGGTGAGTAGTCTGGGAATGTACTCACCATATATCCATTGACCAGTAAATATCAAGAGAATGAGGTCTCGATTTGGTTAATCAGGTGTCTCTCGGAATGGAACAATTGCACTGGCAGCGCTGGGCAATGACGTAGGGGCACATGGCGGGCGCCAGTACCACGTGAAGCTCCTGTCCCTGCCAATTCAATCTCATTGCCTGCTAGCAGATGTCGTCAGCGGACCAACAGCTCCAGCGGCTGAGCGTTTAGTGGGGGGCCGCTGGGGAGAAGGAGGGACCTTTTTAAAACGCTCCAAGCGACAGGGCGTCTGATTGCGCATAAACAGGCAGGACGGGCTTCCATAGGTTGGGTTGGGCTTTTCTGGTTTAAACAAGACAACAACAAAGAGCCCAAGGATAGCATGGGGGAGTTACTGGTTATGAGTTGATACGAGGCTTTACAACAAGACTTGATATTGGCTTTTGGTCTTCCAGTCTTTCAGTCCTTCATATCTTGCAGTCCTTTATCGTCAATATACACTGCCGTCGATCTTGTCCATCACTGCTTGTCCATCACTGCGATAGCCGTGATTTATACGGGCTCTCTATTACTCCATCTCCTCTCTCACAAATACTATTCACTACCTACCTAGCCTTTCATCAGAGCCTCGTCCTTATTCTCGTCATCGTCTTCGTCCTCGTCCTCAGCCTTGTGCCGTCTTCCCATCCTCGCCGCACACCCAAATTAACCGCAGACTACACACCACCACCACCACCAAAATAAACCACCACCACCACGGCCCTTGTTTTCCACCAGCTTCAAACCACGGCCCTCTTTTCTTTTTTTCGTCCATCTTTTCCCTCTCTTTCTCTTCCCTTTTAATCCCCCCTCATTCGAATTCCTTTTTGCTTCATTTCTTCTTCCTCTGCTTTGTCGTCGCTCAGTCTCCACCCCACCCCCTCTCAACCACAGGAGGGACCATCTCCTCTTCCTCCCCAACGACGCGGGCGCCCTCCCCATCATGTCGTCGCTCGAGGCCAAGATCGTCGTCCTCGGCGCTCAGGGCGTTGGGAAGACCTCTCTCGTCATGCGCTACTGCAAAGGCGCCTTCAACCCGGCTCAGATCACGTCTACCGTCGGCGCGAGCTTCCTCACAAAGCGTGTTGTCGACTCTGACTCGGATACTGTCGTGCGCCTCCAGATCTGGGACACAGGTTTGTTTTTTCCATTCGGCTGGGAAAAGAAGCCTCCTGATTCTTATGCTAACATTACCATATCACAGCCGGCCAAGAACGCTTCCGATCAATCTCGCGACTCTACTACCGCGGCGCAAACGCCTGCATCCTCTGCTACAGTATCACAGACGCCCAGTCTTTCATAGATATGGGCGTCTGGCTCACCGAACTCCGCCGAAACCTCCCTCACGACGTTATCCTCCATGTGGTCGGCACAAAAGCCGACATTGTCGCCCGCGACCCCTCGGCCCGTCAAGTCCCCTTCGAGCGCTGCATCGCCTACGTCGCCGAGAACCTCGCTCCCGGCATGGGAAGCACGCCGCCCCCGACCGCGACCCCTTATCACGTCCCCATGCCCATGGCAGGTGCCCAGGCAATGTCCCCCCCGGCTATCGAGCCTCGCAGTCCTAGTTCGAAGCGCAGTTCTGGTTTCTGGGCACAGGAGGTTGGATGGGATGCATGCCACGAGATCAGCGCCGAGACGGGTGAGGGAGTCGAGGAGGTGTTCCGTGTCGTCACCCGCAAGCTCGTCGAGCAGAATCGCAAGATGCAGCAGGCTCTCCTGATGGCTACCGCTCTCCCCGGCACCCCGGGCTACGAGGCTGGCATGGATGGAGGCTACTTTGAGGGCGTCGCCAACCCACGAGCCAGTTTTCGTGTCGGTCGTGACCGTCGCAGCTGGCTCTTCTCTCCTGCATTTTCCCCCGCAGTTACCGTCGATCACGCCGGTTCGCAGGCGCAGACGGACCCGGACGGCTGGAACCCCAAGGAGCGGAGGAAGTGCTGTTAAATGAGAGAAGTTTAGTGGAGGGATCGATTTCGAAGCGAAGCGATGTGCCGACAGACACGACGCATTTCTACAACTACAACTCAAAGATGACGAGAGAAAGATTCAGGATGGATCGACTGAGCGCATGTGTTTGATACCCGGGTGGTTTGGTTCTGGTCTTTGGTTTTTGCGGGTTCAAAGTTGGGGTGTTTCTCCTCCGTTTCCAGGTCCAGGCCGCTTTTCCCCTTCTCTTCCTCGTTTCTGTACTCACGGCATAACCTGGTTTCTTTTTTTCTTTTTTTTCTTTGTTACGACGCATCGGGAACGCTTTCCTTTGTCATGTTATGTTTTCTACTCTTTCGCTCGGAGTTGGTGGGATCTTGATCATGAGGGAGGGCGGGTCTTGCATCACGGCATTTCTCAGGGGAAGGGGGGTTTATAATAGGGGTTTGCGTCGGCTACGGCATGATTTGTCTTTTTCTGGCGAGACGGGGTTTTCTTGTTGCGTTGCTATCTGTTCTCAGGGTCTCTACCCAATCTGTCTACCATGTTTTTCTCAAGCTTCTAGTTCTGTCACAGCATATGGGTCACCGCAAGAGTCGCGGTCTAAAACCCCCAGAAACGGCATCTCCTTGGTGCTTATAGACTAAATTCACTTCGACTCAGATGCAGCCTCCTTCTTTGACTGCACTGCGTCGTCCACGTTTGGTGGCGCGGGGATATCGACCCCTTCAACTCGGTATTCAAGACCTGGGTAGGCATCGCTAGCAACGATAACGTCCAGCTTACGGGCCTGGCCGCCCTCGGCCGGGGGCAGCTTGATAGAGGTTCTCGCCGATGGCCTGCCGCCAGCCTCGAGCTTGCGGTTGGGTTTCGAGGCCCAGCCCACGCGCTTCACGGCAATGACCTCGTCGCGGGCCACGTCGGCGACGATGACGAACCAGCTTTCGGTCTGTGGCTTGGGGAACTTGGGCGCGTAGATGCGGGCCTCACGCTCCACGAGCGGGTTGAGGCGTTTCAGACCGACCGCAACGGACAGCGCGGTCGTGCTATCGATGGAGACGGCCACGTTGGGGAGGACAGACACCACGCGGGCGAAGCGGTTGTGCTGGCTGGCCGGCACGGAGAGCTTCTTGGCGAGCTGCATCGTCTGGGGGCGGGTCAGCGCGCTGATCTTGGCAAGAGTCGTGTCGTCTTTGATATCAGGCTCGATATTGGGGAGGATGGAAGCCGGAGGGTCAGTTGGCCAGCGAGCGGACTTGATACACTGCAAAAGCCCGATCATCTGCAGGCAACTGGACAGGTAGCCGAGCTCCGTCAAGACGTCGATGGAGGCCTGGACGATACGTATGGCTTGGTCCAAGACACTGGTCTGGTCACCAACATAATCCGTAATGGGTAGCTCGATTCGGGACATGTGAGCCTGAAGGAGGAGGAAAGCCTTGACGTGGGGATCCCACATGGGAAGACCAAAGGCATGGCCGGGGAAAGGGAGATGCTGGGAAAGGGTGTCGTTGACCAGGTCTTCGTTGTGACGAACGGGGAGCTCGTCGTACTCGGTCGCGCGGGACATCCAGGACAGAACATCGAGGAACGAGGCCTGGGACTTTGCGTGGCTGACAAGATGGCGGATAGTCTTGTGAGAAAGATAGTAGTAACTCATGATCTTGCCGAGCGGCGTGGGATCAACGTCGCCGTTGGGGAAGACCTCAACACACTTGGACTCGGCGAGTTCGTTGAGCGATTTGCTCACCATCTCGATCATGTAGTCATTGGCAAGCTGCTGGGCGGCGATGCTGTTGTGCTCGTCGGCGGAAATCTCAAGGCCATAGTATGACGGGTTCTTGTGCAGTCTCCGGAAGAAGAATGTCCAAGTGAGATAGTCGAGGGCGTCTTGCTTGGTGACGATGGTCTCAGCCGAGACTTCGGCGCCAAGATGGTTGTCTAAGACGGTGTGCAGCGAGGACTCGACAGGGAAGCCAGTATGGAGGAAATGTTTGTAAAAGTCCTTCTTGGCGTCCTGTGTAAAGATTCGCGCAACTCCCGAGTTGTCGAACTGGGGACGACCAGCTCGTCCCAGCATCTGGAGCACGTCGGTCAGGTCCATGTCCTTGTACGCCTCGATCTTGGCGTCAAAATACTGCGTGCCCTTGACAACAACGAGATGTGCGGGGAGGTTGACACCCCAAGCGAGGGTACTGGTAGCGACGAGGATCTGAATCTTGTTGTTTAGGAATAGCTCCTCTGCAAGTTGGCGGTCCGATTCGACGAGGCCAGCATGATGCAGTCCAATGCCAAAGTTGATGGCCTCCTTGAGAGCGTCGTCCTTGACTCTTGTAAGGTTGAGCTGCAAGTCATCTTCATCCATGTGGAGGAATCTGCGAGGGTTGTCCTCCATTCCGCAAAAGTTGATGAGGTCCTTGGCAGTAAGACGCGTCTGTCGTCGCGAGGGCACAAAGACAATGACAGGCTTATCAGGGCTGTGGTTCTTGACGGCGAGGAACGTTGGCCGGTTCATGGACTGCATCAGTGGGCAGAAGCCTCGCACTTCAGGAAACCCGTCAATGTACAGCTCTAGCGGAACGGGACGAACAGAGTGCTTAAAATTGAAAAGTCCTTCCTTGACGCCCAGCCAATTGCCAAGATCCGTGGCGTTGGCACACGCAGTTGACATTCCCAGCAGTCGGACAGCGTTTTTGGTCGAGGATGCGATGTAGTTCATTCGAGAGACGATGATCTCAAGAATAGGACCTCGATCTCCCGCCAGAAGATGAATCTCATCGATAATAACCAAGCTGACCTGCCGCACATATCCTCTTGTCTGCCACGAACGCGAGATACCGTCCCATTTCTCAGGCGTTGTGATGATGATATCAGCATCCTGGATTGTCCGCGTATCAGGCGTGTTGTCACCAGTCAACTCCACCAGTTTCAAACCCAAAGGTCGTGCCAGTCTGGCTCCCCAGTCCTTGACACGCTCGCGGACGAGGGCCTTCATCGGAGCGATATAGACCACCTTTGACTTGGGCCTCTCCCGAAAAGCCCACCACATGGCAAGCTCTGCAGCCACGGTCTTTCCACTACCAGTGGGTGACCCGAGGAGCACATTGGCAGGCGTGTGGTAAAGCGTGTGGAAGATCTGAGTTTGCATAGGGTTGAAGAACTGAAATCGCTTTGCATAGATCTCCTCCAGTCCAGGGTTCTTGAGAGCAGAGACCGGCAGTGGCTGCAGATTCAGCAGCTCTGTGTAGACACTTTCCGTGTCTGGTCGAATGAGATGCTGGAAGGAAACAGGCGTAACGGTTTCTGCACCCAGCCATCTGTCAGACACAGCCCGAACGTAGATCTGCTTTGGCAAGGGGTCTGAGAGAGGAATTGTAAAGTTGAGCTCATGATCATCGTGCAGCTTTCTCCTGTTAAGAATGAAGAACTCATGATGGTATATCTCGGACGTCTCTGAGTTTTCGACCCAGATGTAGTATGACTCCGAGGTGCCATGGATCTGGTCGTGCCAGCGGAAATCGGGGATAACGTAGAGCTTGATACGCAGTACATCCCGGTTCAGAGGCGCGATCTCAGCTTCTACATGCACAGTTGGGAAGTTGTTGAGAATTCTGGCAATGTTCTTGCCAGCTCCTTGGTTATGAATTAACCCGCCAATTTCCGCTGGCTCCATGTCCTTCATGGCCTCGATCGTGAGACTGTCCTTGGCATCAAGCTGGTTGAGAACCGATTTTGCAAGGTCGAACTGGTGAAGGGGATGCTGAAATGGCCAAATTCGCTTCTCGATAGACTTTGCTAGGGTGAGCAGCACCAGGCACTGATGACCCCATCGTCGATTGAGTGCGAGCATGAAGAGTGCCCGACAGATTCGTCCAGATTGCTGGGCAACATAGTTCATGTCGTTCGAGAGGGCAAAGTCCTCTGGTTGCGCCTTTGAGATGTATGACTGGAGCAAGATGTTTGTCTTTGCCTGCGGGGTGTCGATACCTCCGTCAACATCGCAAGGAATGATTTCCCGCCGCAAGTGAGTCAACTCCTTCTCTTCGCTGTCCCTGGATTGGACGTTGTCGAACTCTCCACTCATACTGATCATCTTGAGGATGTCGGCCTCGGTAGCCTGGGGTTGCATCATGGCATTGAATACCTGGATACTTGTGTGGAGGATGTAGTACTGGCTAGCGATGCGGCCAATGTCCTTGCTGCGGAGTTCGTCTGTTCGTTCATTGTAGATGATCATCTGGCACTGCTGCAGAGTTTTGGCTGCCTGGATGGCAAGTTGACGACGTCTTTGCACAAGATTCGGGTCGTCACGGATCTCTGACCACTCGATGCCATATGTCATAGGGCTTCTCTGCATGCGCACAAAGAGATATGAATATCCAATCCACTGAACGGCATCCGGGATAGATGTGACAGTTCCCAACGCAATCTCAGCGTTGAGGTTGTCCACCAGCTTGGTGGAGAACTTGGATTCAATCGGCTGCTGCTCTGTTATAGCAGTCAAATAATGAGTCAGCTTGTCGTGCGTCGTGCAAATCATGCCGATACCGGTATCTTCAAACTGAGGACGACCAGCACGACCAAAGATCTGCAGCACATCAAGGATGCCCAAGTCGACGAATTTACCCTCTTGGGCACTGTAAACCTGAGTCCCCTTGATCACGACTGCGGCAGCGGGCAAGTTGACACCCCAAGCCAGGGTGGCAGTACAGCAGAGAACCTTCAAAACGCCCTCGCCAAAGAGTCTCTCCATCAGGTTCCTATCGGACCTGGCCATACCGGCATGGTGGACACCGATGCCCTTTGACAACAGCTCACGAATCTCCTTGGACTTTGACTGCTTGATGTCCCGCGAGGCTTGTTCATAACCTGGGTGGTACGAAGGGTCAAACAAATCTGCACAGAATGTTTCGATGGCTTTCTGGTGCAACATGCGAGCCGTAACCATGGTATCTCGTCGTGAGTGCACAAACACCATGACTTGATGGTCACGCTCTAGCATCTCCTTAACCTTATCAAAGGCAACGTTGTCAAGATTCTCTTTGGACTGTTTGGAGCCGGCCTTTCCCTTGACACCAATGAAATGTTGTTCGAGCGGAACAGGTCGGAAAGAGGCGTCAAAGTAGAAGAGGCCAGCATACTTGTTGACCTTGAGGAAGTCGGCCACATCGACATAATTGGGCAGGGTGGCACTGAGACCAACAACTCGAATCAGTGACTGGGTGCTCTCGACCTGCCTTTCCGTTCGAGCCACCAGCGATTCGAGCACAGCGCCTCGTTCGTCGTGAAGCATGTGAACCTCATCGATGATGAGAAGGCGGACTTTCTGAACAAGCTCGGTGTCTCCAGTTCCCTTTCGCGTCACTACATCCCATTTCTCAGGGGTCGTGACGATGATCTGGGTCTGGATGATTTCAGACTTGGTGAGCTGCATGTCTCCAGTATACTCTCGACACTTGACACCGAGCCAAGCCAGGCGCTTGCCCAGCTTTCCCGTGATTTCAGCAGCAAGGGTCTTCATGGGAGCAACATAGACGATCTTGAAATCGTCCGCCTTGAGTGCAAATTCGGTGGCTGTTGGATCTTCAAAAGGGTTAGGCTCGACGTTTTGGGCAATTGTTTGCAGGATGGTGAGCATGGCGGCATCCGTTTTACCCTGAGAAGGTCAGCATCAACTCCACAATCACCAAAAGCAGAAAACTTACAGCACCAGTAGGGGCACAAATCAACATGTTTTCGCTGGTCTTGTGCGCCACAGGATAGACAAGACTCTGCATGCGGTTGAGTGTTTTGTAACCCTTGAAGGTGGTTCGGCACAGCCCGTTGAGCTCCGAGATGGCTATAAGTCTCTGACCTGGGCCCAGAACGCCCTTTCGGCCAGCTGGGATAGAGTATTCCTCATACTTGTCAAACTGCTTGCGCTCACTGCCCACGGGGAGGCCGTATTTCCTTCCGGAGGAGCTTAGCGTGTTGCCAGCGTTGTATGACTTGTAGACGTGAGGGTACTGTGGCTCTTTGGAATGAGCTGGTGCAAGGCTGGCAGACTTGTGAGCCTGATCCTGGCGACGCAGGGCCTCGTCTCTTTGAGCTCTGGTGAGGAGCTGAGGTCCAGATGAGTTTGTCTGACTCTGGTTGTTGACAGCGGCAACAATCTCACTTCGATGACCCAAGATCTCGATAATGAAATCAAGGTCGTCGAAACCAACGAGGTCGGTGAGCTGGATCTGAAGCTCATCGTCGGAGCCGCCCGAGTTGAGAACACTCATGATCTGGCTCTCAAATACATCCGCTGAGAGGCCGTTTTTGTCGGCAATAGCAGAGCACCTTATTGCGAACCATTCTGAGCCGTATTCGGCATTAGAGGGTCCACCAAAGGCTTCTCCGTCGGCAAAGTCGCTGCTGAAGGCGTCATGATCATCATCGGAGATAAAGTCCCAAACGTCTTGCCCGCTGTTTCCGGAAGAATAACCACCGAATTCGTCGTCGTCGTCGTCGTCGTCGTCGTCGACATGGCCGTCAACAGAACCATTCTCTTGGGGTATCTTGAGGTTGGCAATGGCCTCTTGCATGGCTGCAAACTGTTCTCTCCATTGTGCCTCCGCGGCACTGAGCTCCGAAGACGCCATGATGGGATTCGTAAGCGTTGTAGGGTTTGTGGTAATGTCAAATGACCTCTCTTTTCCAGGTGATGTCGGGTACAATGAGCGTCGACTTGCTGCTGCCTGCGCGAGTCGTCGTCAATGGGCTCTTTAAATATTGGCGACCTTGACTGAAGTTGCTTGTCGTGGATTGGTTCATGGTGATGGACTCTGAGGCACTCGTAGAGTCATACCGCTCTGCAACCCCACTAAGCAAGTCCCCGCAGCCCCCGCCACGGCCGCCACAGCAGGCTCATCAACCCCCTAAGCTTGGAAATTCGGCGGCCTAAATTCACAACCCCCGTCCGTCGTGGGGAACATGTGACGACCTAACTTAAAGTCCTGCGGTGACGACCAACATGGGAGCGTTTAGCCCGGCCTCATCATTCCTTCGACATCCTCTTCTCCTCTCACGCTTCCGCCTGCTTGCGCTCTGGACGCACTATCTCCGACCCTCGACGCCAATCGCATAATCGCATAGGCCTTCTCTGTCCGATCCTGCCATCATGAAGCTGCACTACATCGGCGTACGCTATCCCCCCGTGCCCCTCACCGACCGATCGAGACGCTGCGGCCAGTTGAACTAACCAAGCTGCTGCGATAGGTCCTTCGAAACGAGAGCCAGCCGGCTCATGAGATTGTTGCCGAGAAGGAACTTAGCAACTACTCGCGATTTACGCGCAACAAGTCAGTCTTCCAGTCGACCCCCATATGAAGCCTGGACTGACCAGGACATGACTACAGCTATGGCGAGTTCATGACCCTCTTCGCAAAGACCGTTGCCGAGCGCACTCGTCCTGGCCAGCGACAGGATGTCGAGGAGCAAGGTACGCATACCACATGAGCTCCCATTGCACTACCGTTAGCGGAGCTCACACGCGCATCCTCTAGACTACACTTTCCACGCATACGGCCGCACCGAGGGCGTCTGCGGCATCATCATCTCCGACCACCAGTACCCTGCCCTTGTCGCGCATCAGCTCCTCAGCAAGGTCGTCGACGAATTCCTCTCCAAGAACCCGCGATCCGGCTGGGCGACCGGCCAGCCCACCGTTGTCATGCCCGAGTTGAAGGAGTACCTCACAAAGTACCAGGACCCCCAGCAGGCCGACAGCATCATGAAGATCCAGAAGGAGCTCGACGAGACCAAGATTGTTCTCCACAAGACGATCGAGAGCGTGCTACAGCGTGGTGAGAAGATTGACGACTTGGTAGCCAAGAGTGACGGCCTGAGCGCCCAGAGCAAGATGTTCTACCGTACGTGACCCCCTCCTTGTCCTGCGGATCAGTTACTCTCGAGACGAGTCTCTAAAGACCATTTGGCTAACACATTCATATAGAGCAAGCCAAGAAACAGAACTCCTGCTGTGTTTTGATGTAATAGGTCATTTCATTTTTTTCTGGCGTTGGACGTGGCTTCTTTTTAGCATACAAGGGACGTCGGTATTGAGATTGGTTATTCGTGCGGCGCAGATACTTCCAATCGTTTTGTACGCCATTCGTTGCCGGGCCATGCCGTTACAGCAGCTTAGACTTGGGGAGGGGGGGTGAGAATTCATAACATCAACAACTACGCATGGACAACGAATCGGCGGTAGCGTTGCTAATGATGGGAGAATTGTGCTTTTATACATATATATAGTCCCAATAAATGGACAATGATGAATGACAATGCTAACTTCTGTGAGAACTTGATCCTGAAAACCCCCGGGGCCCCCTTTTCTCGCGATAAACTCCAGCAAGATGCTCCCAGGGCCCGATTCGCTCCCCCTTTCTTGCCTGTCCGATGCTTCTCGTGCGCCGTGCTGCAGTCCGTAACTCGTGGTATCCCGTTCTTGCCATCAAGGCTAATATTCGCTCTCAAAACAAAGGAAAAAACGTATCAAGGGATGGCTGCCCTCAAGTGTGTATGGAGGTTGCTCAAACCAGTGAGGCCTCTACTATGTATGGCTGCCGGAGCTTCCAAGAAAGGGGTATACAAGAAATAGTGAATGAGAAGAGAAGAACAAGTCTGATGTGCTCTAGCTAGTAGCTAGCTTCCATATCAGAGTTTGTTTGTAGTGCCTAAGGCCCCTCGAGAACCACCCGCGAACTCTTGCGGTGCATCTGCCAAGTGTCAGGCAAGTGCTTTAGCTCTCGTGGATGCACCATGACTGGCGTGGCGGACTTGGTCTCGGCTAGTCGCTCATGCTTCTCTATAGGAATGTATGTGCCTGCCGGGTTGCCGTCGTTTCTCCGCCTCACACTCGGGTTGCTCTTTAGAGGATGCAGCATCTTCCGCTGCTGGTGCGAGACGCTAATCTGGCGAGCGATGGAGACCTCGACAGCGTTGAGGAGGGCTTCTTCGGGGTTGGCGTCCGGACGCTTGGCGACGGTGATGTTCTCGGGCGAGGCTATGGACGACGTTGGGGATAGCCTCTTGAAGGTCTCGGGGCTCGATGATGTGGCTGATGCTGGAGGCGAAACCATGTGCCATGTCGGCTCCAGGAGCGAAGTTTGGGACTTGCTCTTAATGGGATGATTCCCTGCTTCGTCGTCCGTGTGCTCAGGGGAGTCAAGGATTAGACTAGACGTGTTGGGTGTAAAAGGAGACGGTTGATTCGAACGAGCAGCGGGTGAGGCGATTGATACAGGCGGCGAGACTTTGCTAGCTAGCTCAAGATTGTGCTTCTCGGGAGACGAAATAGCCGGTCGCTTGTTGAACTTCGAGACCAGCCTGAGTTGATTGTGAGACGCAGATGTGGTATCGCGATGAGAGTCCATTGTCTTTGAAGCCTGAACAGCTCTAGTCCTTGTTACTCCCCGAGAATGGCTTCCATGCTCGAAAGATGCCCGCACAGGCGAGTTCAGTAAAGCAGGAGATGTGTTGGATCGAGAAAGTCCAGGAGAAGGTAATGGCTTTGACGTGTCCGGACCTAGAAAGGTGGGTGAGCCCTTGGGCTGTGGTGAAGTTGCTCTCCGTGGTCGAGAGAGCTCATCCTGTCCTAGGTTGGCATGCTCACCAGTGATCATCTTGAGACGGTTGACCGTGGCCTGACGCCGGGCAAGTAGCGACGAAGTTGAGCTCTGCGGCTGGAGAACATTGTTGAACATGACACTGTATCGCTCCATCTTGATGCTGGGAATCTCAATGTCAAGCAACGAACCGCTGAGTTGCGGCAGCTGGGGCACCGGCGGAGGTGAAGGAGGACGTATCGCTACCGCCGCCTTTTCCGCTCTTCTTCTCGAAGATTCTCCTCGAAGGGCTCTTAACGACATCTTGCGGCCGAGGCCACCCGATGAACTCGACTCCTTTGCGGGTTTAGCGTCCTTGGATGGTTTTCTTTCAATGACTGGCTTTTCTTTCGTGAGTTTGGCTGGCGAAGCTGGTTTCACTTCTGTCGGCACCGGCGCTTCCATCAACGCTTCCACTCTCGGCTCGGTTGGTTCTGTCACCGCCGGCTCAGTGTGGGACCGTATGACGATGGGCTTGTGCTTGGGTATCTTTCGTGAGGTCTGATCTGCTGGGCCTGCGGGCATCGCCGGCACCCCGGATGCTGGGGATGGCACTGCTGAAGACAACGAGGTGGTGGAGATGTTGGATATGTCCGTCATGGCTCGCTGAGGTTCGGACGGCCGGAGGGCTCGTTTTGATTTTGATCGAAATATGCCCCATTTCCGACCTTTTTGCTGTTTATCCTCCATAGGCTCCGTGACCGGCTGCGGTATCTCTGCTGCCGGGTTGATGGCTCTCGGTGGGTTCCACGCGTACTCTCCTTGTGTTGGGCTCCCTATCGCCATACCGATGGCGATCACGCCGGTCTCGCCTGAGTCGCCCAGCGAGTCCGGCGTTGAGGTGCGCACCACACGTGTTAGTGATGAGGTTCGTGGGGTATCGGGTGAGGGCGGTCGGCCATGGATAGGAACATGGAATGCTGTCACATTGCCCTTCTTGTAACTCTTGAGAGCGAGCATAAGATCGTCCCTCGAAACTCGCTTGTCGAATGATGGTTTCTCGATGGCGTTACTATCCGTGCGATCCGCGGTGAAGCTTCTTCTGCGGCCACCGACTGCAGATACAGTGGCGGCTCTTGATAATCCAGAAGGCATAGCGGAAGGATCACTCGCGGCCGTAGCGGGGAGGTTGCGAAGTGTCGAGAATAAATTGGGCAGAGAAGACGAGCGCGGGGAGGAGATCGTCTTGGCTTATGAGTCTTGTTTTGACCGCCAGTCCCTTGTATAGACAGGGTCTGATACAGCAGATGGTTCACCAAGGACAAAGACCCAGGGGCCCAGGATCCTCTTGAGAAGGTATCGGTGATGAAGACAAGTCCCCCAGTCGGTCTTACAGGGACCACCCCGCCTTTGCCGGGAGCCTATTGTATGAAGTCGTAGATGCGAATCCGGACTAATGCGGTTAAATGGCCGGCAAGAAGCAGGGAACTGTGCCTGAGATGACGATGAAGAACAAGGATGGTCTGCAATAAGCGCAGAGCAATTTTGTTGTCGAAAGAGACGATCCCCGGATTGGTTGCCACACGCAAATGAGGAAAATGAGCTCTTGTCGGAAAGGATCGAGGTAGTAATGTCAGCTTATCCCAGTCAACTCACAAACGAAATATGATGTCCTCTTTGGGCGATGGAGATGTGGCAGCAAGCATTCCAAGGGGGAATATCCCTCCGTTTTGTCAAAGTTTGGACGCGGGGATGGAACCAACTATTATGGGAACGGACCATGCGATACTGGTCGCATGTTTGAGGTTGATGGGACAGTTCTTCAGAATTAGATGCTTCTAACCCGTATGAGAATTGATTGCGATCCGTGGTCAAGCCAAGCGCCAAACTTTTGGACGAGGGAGCCCTGTCGTGCGGAAGACAAGTGGGACCTGGGGGTTCCAAGAGGCAGGTCTCGTGTCTCAGAACGTACCTCACTAAGGTACCTAGAGTAAACTGAACTGCACTCTGGGTTCAGTTCATCGTGTGCTTGTTTTGGGGCATCATGTTACACACGGTCATCCCTGGAGTTTCATGGCTCGTAGTGTGCTAGGCTAGGCTGGGAACTTTCGACCTTGTGTGTGCACCGTGGTGCAGAGGCCCGGAACGAGAGCTGGCTGGCCATGATTAACTCGCAGTATCGGCAACGGCCTCTAAGCGGCGCGTGCGGCTATCGTCGCGGTTGCTGTGTTACGTTCAACGGTCAACGGTGGTTCCGAAGCTTGGTTCCATGGTGCTAACCCCCGGACGGGTCAGAACCCATGTCACCGTTGATGTAACGCCGGTTCTCATGGATAATCTTAAGGCTTCGTTCTCAACAATGACCCTGTCTGCGCCGGACGACACTTGAACCAGCCACAACCAACGCTTGGTACACTTGGCTGCAGTCGCTGGCAGGGCAATGATGGCTGTAGCAGAGGTTCTGGAACGGTTCTCATGCGTAATTAGTCGCAGTGAGTAATGTACGTAGAAGGTGTCATCTCGTCGGGTGCGACGATGGGGTGGTTGATTTTAAATTGGAGGAATGCGCGCCAAATATCCCAAACCCACCCACCTTGTCGCAGCGGAACTAACTTAGTCCATTTCCACGCTCCGTGTGAAGCAAAAGCAAACCTACCCACCTCATTCAAAACAGCCGCAGCCAAACGGCAGGCCGCAGATCAGGCACGCGACGGTTGTTTCCAACATGATCAAATGGAACCACGGAAGACGGTCCGTCTTCTAGAAGCTCCGGTGGCGGTGATCGTGCGCGGCTCGTCATGGGCCGCTCGACCGGACTCACCGGCTCTGCCCAACGTTGGCGCTGTCCTTCATCGAACTTACACTGAGCCTCAACTGTTGTTAGCGCTTCCAGTAGGGCTGACAACCGAGCTGAGGCTATCCAGCTCGGGACAGCAACTCTGCGCATAAGGCCCGAAAAGGAAAGCTCATGATATAGCGTGTCCATCGTCCGTTACTGGATCGCTACGCATTCATCTTCATCAAAGGGCTCAGGGGCCTTACCCGTTCACCCTGCGCTGTTTCATGTTGCTACCAGCCAACGGACCAGGATATCTGTTACCCGTCTCAGATTGCCAATTTCCAGGTCACGTTCCCTTGATACGTACTGCACACAAACCTGGTCATTAAGATTCCATAACAGGAAGCTCTTCACTCGTGCCTGAGGATCTTGGACAGAGTCGCATCTCACAATGCTTCGGAATTCGGAACCGCTGACCGTTGATGCGAAGCTAGGGCAGAAATCGGTTTCATGCCAGGCAATACCCGCTCCTGGACTATACTAGCCATGCTAATACTCTAAACAAGTGACCTAAGACGTGAAACGCCAAGGGTTTATGTAGTATTCAGCGTTCGTGTAAATATGAATAGACGCTTTTGGCGAACCTCGCTCGTTGACGTCCGGAATTAAAACCCAACACATTGGGAACACATATGGGATACTTGGTGCCTTGTTTAAGTTTGGTAGTATTGCCGAAACCTAATCACGGCGATGACACGTCTAGCGGATGTGAGGGGGGTTAGCGGCCGTTGTAATATGAATTGTGCCTTGTGTTGCTGTCGCGTTAAGTTTCGGATTTCTATAAGGCTTAGGGTAACAAGCTGACTCCATCGTGATAACTACCTCTTTTTAAAAATAATATGCCAAAGTCTGTGCAGTTTCCAGATTGAACTCGTAGATGGTGTATTCAAACTTGATAATCTTCTTGATCTGTAGATATCACGAGGTTGTTGCACGGAGTAAATATGATATGTAAGGTTTACAACAAGATCAGGTCCTGTCTCGATACTCGGCACAACTCCTCTTTTGAGTTATCTAGTCACTCCGAGCTCACCCAGGACGAAGCAGTTGGCTGCTGACGTATGTTGCCGTCTGTAGCAGCGGGCCGTATGGGCTTCCCGTCGCTCTGGCGCCAATCTCAAACCACCAGCTTCCATCTACTCGGTGACGTTGTCCACAGCTCAAGGGAGCTCAAAACAGGACCTCCTGTTTCTGGGTCCAGGACTCCAAGGCAGCCGCAACAAATAATGTAATGGCTAGATCAAACGTCACCCATCTTTCTAATAACGGTGACGGGCATGTAAATGCGTGACATGAAGCAGACCGCTGATCATGCTGGTTGGTGGTAGGGCATGCATGTATGAGAATCGTTGAGGCTAGAATAAGTGCTCAATACCGAATGCCCTCACCAAACCACGCGCTTTTCAGAAGTAGCTGATACCTGTTGGCGGGGGTACTCGGCTTCAAGCCTAGGAAAGGAAGAGCCCAAATTCCACACAGGCGAAAAGAGTTGGAGCCCTTTAGGCGGGGACTGAATGGAGCCTGGAGGGGCAAAGCTCTCACTGCTCAAGAGAATCACAATATCCATCGACCCGTGTCGGCTCGACCTCCCCCGCCAAACTCGCCTCCAAACCTTCAAAACCTCACGTCGGATCCTCTCCAACTCTTTTGCAGCACCTCGTCAATACCCTCAATCCCTTCCTTGCTCCTTTCAGTTCCTTTCATCACAATGTCGTGGCAAGGTCAGTCTCTCCGTCGTCTCCATGTCGTCTCCCTTTAACCCCCGCTCCTCCCCCTCTGTCGTCTTGTTGCTCATCACCGCCTCTGGATGACCCCACCTCGACCGCGAATTTGATGTTTAGGAGAAGCTGACATGATGGTTATTGCATCGATATAGCATACGTTGACACCAGGTAAATGCTACAACCCTCTCCTGGTCATGATCACGGCCTGCTACTGCTACCGTGCTCGACTGGACCCGAATACTGCGCGAATGCTGACGTCGATCGACACAACAGCCTCGTTGGCACCGGCCGAGTCGACAAGGCCGCCATCATCAGCGCTGCCGGCGACAGCGCCTGGGCCACATCCACCGACTTGCAGGTACTGAACCTCCCCGACTAGCGACCGGCAGTTCCCTATTACTTTATGCGCCATCTCTGTCAACTTGCATGGCTGACACACTCTCCCCGGCTATAGCTCCAGCCCCAAGAGATGAAGGCCATCTCCGCCATCGTCAGCGGTGACTCTGGCGCCAAGGACAAGGCTTTTGGTGAAGGCCTCTTCATTGGCGGCAAACGATACGTCTTGACTCGAGTCGAAGGCCGAAGTCTCTACGCCCGAGCGGTACGAACACCGAGCCCTAATCCTTCATTGCACATACTGACCAACTTCGCCTCAAATAGGGTCGCGCAGGTATCTGTGTTGCCAAGACCACGCAGGCTATCGTCGTCGGACACCACGACGAAGAGAGGAGCGAGGGGCAGAACGCCGGCAACGCCACCGCCACTGTCGAGGGTCTCGCTGACTACCTCATCGGCCTCGGTTACTAGATATTACAAGGATGGGACAGGATTCCCTTCAGAAGCGTCAAGAACGCCGTCTGCCCACAGCAACGAAGCAAGTGCAGGTGCAACGAGCCTATGCTGAGAGGGTGGCCTTTGTTTTAGAGTATTCGGCGGTGAGCCTAAGCGTCTACGGGCGAGGAGGACATATTCTTGGTTGGTAACGAATCGTTCCTACGAGCATCTGTTTCTACACGATTCTGCATACAGGCAATTCAAGTGCCTCCAGATCTGTCCGTGCCAAAGTCTTGTCCCAAATAATATTCACCCAAGGCCGAACAACCCAACACTCCAATGTCCTTGACTACATCCTCCGTTGCGCCATGTCGTTGCGCCTGTTGAAGCAGTTGTCGTGATATACAGCACTTTTACCCCCTCTTCGAGGTACGGAGACCAATCATTCACTTAATTAACGCCGATCTCGGGATTCCCAACCATTATGTTCCTCCCTGAACTCCCTAATACCACCTATCAAAACATGGTGGCTTCTTTTGAGCCTCTTACAGGTGACGTATCGAGCTGCTCTTGATGTGCACTGGGCTCATCACTAGTTCATACGTGTTATCGTAGCAAGCGTGAGGTGTCTAGACAGGAAGCTCGGCGTTCCGTCGACCGAGGCCTGCCCTGTCAACGAGCATTCCGATATAGGGTCCAACAACTGGCAAGCCACGTGCGAAGCCGGCGATTGTTCCGAGAAAGTCGCCAAACAGGATGATTATGCCGTACGCTTCGACGAGGAAACCGATAAAGGTCCATCTCATGAATATGAGGATCAACCCTAGGAAGAAGGCAGCCGTGCCTTTGGCCTTTTGCTTGCGAGCAAAGAAGAGAAGTGTCTTTTGAGGTCCGATGATGATTGTCAAGCCAATGAGGAAAAGGATCTGTTCGTAGGCTACCGCGTTAGCATCGTTCGTCTCGGTCTATATCGCTCGTGGGTGCAGAAAGGGAGGGAGGAGGAGAGAGTCGTACATTTCCCATGGCAAGCCTAAAAGCAGTCAGCATCGTTAAAGAAAACCTCAAAAAGGCATTGAAGACTTACATGGCCCGATCAAAGAACATCATGACACCTCCAATAAGGAAGAAGCCTCCTACATGGCGCAGACGGCAAGTCAGTCCTCATGGTTCGCAATGCGCCGAAGCACACGAGCACGCGCGTACCTACCGCCAGAGCAGAAGACGACTCCAATTTCTAAATACGACAGTCAGCATTGTCATTTTATCCAAGGTCCAAACCGATGCGCTCCAATCCATCGTGTGCAGCGTCGCAGTTGAGTAAAGACGTGCATGGAGCTGGGCGCAAGGACGGACGTACTCTGGGTATCCGACAACCACATCGACATCTTGGCGGTTAGATGCTGCTTTTCGTCCTAGGGAATATCGGAAGAGGGGATATTTAGGAGGATATCGACAATCGAGGACAACAGCGCAGGTCGGATCTGATTGCGAGGAGAGGAATTGGAGAGAAATTGTTGAAATGCCTGTGACGACTGCTTCGTTTTTTCGGCTCTCTCGTTGTTGTATTGAGGTACACGTGGTTATCAGCTCTCCCACCCTCGCTTTCCAGGGGCACACGCCTTCTGAACGATTTGGGGGCTGCAATAATTAGCGATTGACAGGGCCTCGGCAAGGGGGTGATCGTCCCCTGGAACTGGCGCGCGGCTATTGGCTGCTTTAGGCTGAAGTGGGTGGGTGAGAATGCAGTAGAAATTTCGCCGTGGCATGGATTTTTACGAAACTTGCTTCTTCATCCAACATACATACACCCTCATTTACACGATAACCTAGGTTCTGATCCTGCGGCAATCGCAACATTATTGATTGTACCAGGGATCTTACATTGGTAAGGCATTGCGTCGATTTGAAACTGAAAGGAGACGGAAGCTCTGCGAGAAGACGTCACACCATGATACACTTCCATCGCGTACAATATCTTGCTATACAACTACCTGCTTCATCTTGGTTTCCTTGCGAAACCACAAAGATTGCACTACCAATCAAGACGACAGATGCCGATGCCTCACAAGCATCCCATCTGTCCCTGCCGCGACGGCCAGTGGCGTCCTTCGCCCTGGCAACTGAGACACGTCCCTCCTCCATACGTTCTCGGTAGTCTGTCGACCTAGGCAGAGAGCAAAGTCCACACGATCGCGATTAAGCCGGAGCGTCAATTGCCATCCCTTGGCCGAAAGGCCTAGGGTGCATAGTTGGGGTTTGACTTTGTCGGTCGGACACTTTTATCCATTTTCGAGCTGTGTGTGTATATGGTGCCTTGTAGTTCCTTGCGGGAGATGTGAGAGCGGAATGTCTGGTACATTTTCCTGGACTGTTTGTAAAGTCGCCCGTGTTTTTCAACCAGGCGTATTCAAGTAATTCACGCTCATTTCAGGACAGTGTGAGCGCCACGAGCCTCGAGGTACTGCTCAGCAGCACCCTGGGGAAGAGTCCGGATGAGGCCAAAGATCTCCCTATTGTGATACCTCAGCCGCGTCTTGGGGTCGAGGTAGGGCGCTGGCAGGCCCGTCACATCGCAGTAGTGCTTGTTGTGCGCAAGTGACGGCGCCGACTCAATGTTGGTGTATGTAGCGGTAGGAGCTGACGCGGCGAGGCCCGCCGGCTTGTTGAGACTCTTCTCAAGCACGAGCTTGGACAGACTTCGCGACGCTTGGGCTAGATTTGGAGGCTGATTCCCATTCTCGGTGGCTGGTGTCGTGGTGCCGCTGGTTGAGAGTCCATCGTCGGCTGGCGTCGCGTTGCCGCTCACGTCTTGCGGTGTGCCCATGGCAGAGGCTTCTCGCCGCGATGCATCACCCATGATGGCTTTGAGGTTCTTGTTTCGGCGCTGGTTGGGCTTCCAGCTCGGATTGCGGAAGTTCTTGTGGATGGAGTGGATGTCGAGCTTCTCGATGAGCTCCAGATGGGCGATTTGCGCCTCGGTAGGAGCGGCCATCTTTTCCGGTCGTAGGATCACGGTCGTGTTTAAACAGTGAGTGATAGAAGTCGTTCAGAAGCCGGTGTTGTCTGTTCCGGTCGGTATTGCAATTGTTACTATGGACTGTTGATGTCGAGCAAAGGCAGACGTCGCTGAGGAGCTGTGCTTGGGTCGGACTTCAGAGATTCTGCCGCGCTTCACCGCGTTCCGTGTTGCGGCAGGGGACGTCAGCGTAGCTTGCTTGACCCACTGCCGATAGGGCGCAAGTAAACACCAGTGCCCCTCTGCCTCAAGCAATATTGGATCTAGTATCAACAACACTGAGCAACGCGAAAATGGTACTTATCCCGCAACTCACATCGTCATAAAATTACATACTAATATTCGGGGGTAGGAGAGCCCTCACGAGCATCAGCAGAGCCTGCTGCTGTCTCGCATCATCACCAACGTGGTATGTCTCGATAGACCGTAGCCTCGAGTACAAGCCGGCTGACTGGCTGCAGGAGAAACTCAACGAAGCCGTTGTTGTTATGAATAAGAGCCTCCAGGTATACAAGCCAATTCTAAGCGCTTATTCACTGTGCTAAGCAATTGTTTGATAGGACATTAACATCCAAAACATGAACGTCGAGTTGGTTGCCCAGATGTTCAAGAACTACCAGTCTAATGTTCTATTCCACCTTGAGGGTAAGTCACCCTGTGTAGACTCACCGTGGCATCGTCTCTTACTGTCTTGTTAGCAACGGATAACCTGAAGTCTCCAAACTGAGACTGAGATGGATAGCTCAGCGCTGGAAATATTTGCGCTTATGATGGCTCTGAACGAACTTACATGAACTGATGATTTGGTTAATGGCGCCCGCTGCTTCTTTACTTTTAACATGCTACGAAGAAACTTGGCGGGGGAGAATTGAAGTGGTTATCCGTCGGCATGTGGAGTGTTATCAAGTCTATTGGGAGATATTCGAGACGCTCATGGTGGGTTATCATGTCTTACAGGGAACGGCTTCACGCACAACCATGTGCGGTCAGAATATACGATACCATTTTCAATCAACCGGCATTTTATGCGATCCTCTAAACTGATAATAACAATTCGCATACTTAGTTAAAGCATCATTTTCTAAAGGCTTTGCCTACCTATTCATCCATCTTCTTCTGACACTGTACCTGAATACTCCGCGCTGTGGCGTAGAGTGGATCCCCTGTTGCAGCATGTCACGTCCCATCATCAGCCTTGCAGCCTCGCACCCGTCTCGACCTCTTGACGACCAAGCTCCAGAATCTCGCGAGCCTCTCACCAATTGGCCACCAAAGCTTGAGGCGTACGTCAGCATTCAATCCTCCTTTTTCTTTTCTTTGCTCATCATGATTCCCGCTTTCTTTTAAAATCATCCCACTCAAGCTCACCAACCATGGCGCCCTCCGCCGTCGACGAGCCCGCCATCAAGGCGTCCGATCCGAAAACCTACCCTCCCGCCAAGATCTTCCCCGTCAAGGAGACGCGATTCGAAAGCTTTATTAAACCCTCAAGCGATGGCCGGAAGCGCGCGCTGGAGCAGCCCGGCGGCGCAGCCATCGTCATCGACAATGGTGAGCCTCATGCGCAGCTTGCGACATCCACGAGCTAACCGTGTGTCTTTAGGATCTTCCACCGTGCGCGCCGGCTGGTCTTTCGATTCGAAGCCGAGATTCAGCATCCCTCCGATAATGGCCAAATACCGCGATCGAAAGCTTGGCAAGACCTTTTCTTTTGCTGGTTCCGACTGCTACGCCGACACGACCGCGCGAGGCCACATTCGAAGCGCCTTTGAGGCAGGCGCTGGAATCGTCAGCAACTGGGATGTGATGGAGCACGTGTTGGATTACATCTTCCTCAAGCTCGGCATGAATGAAGCCGATGGTGCCATTGAGGTGCCTATCGTCATGACTGAAGCCGTGGCAAACCTTCCATATTCGAGGAAATGTATGTGGAACCCCCCATGTCCCGCGCGCCTTAAGCTGACCCTCTCGTAAAGCCATGACCGAGATCATCTTTGAATGCTACGGCGCACCCTCATTGGCCTATGGAATCGACTCTCTCTTCTCGTATAGGCACAACAAGGGCAAGACTGGACTCGTGGTCTCGTCATCCTACACTTCTACTCATGTCATCCCGGTATACAACTCCAAGGCAATGCTTGCTCAGGCGACAAGGCTGAACTGGGGAGGATACCATAACGCCGAGTACCTACTCAAACTCATCCGACTAAAATACCCGGCCTTCACTGGCAAGACGAACGTCTCACAAGCAGATCACATGCTGCAGGATCACGGCTACGTCTCTCAGGATTACGATAACGAGTTAAGGGGCTATCTTGACTGGACAGGCTTGGAGGACCGCAACATCGTCATCCAGTACCCCTACACGGAGGAAGTGGTGGTGCAGAAGAGCGAGGAAGAGCTGGCTCGGATAGCCGAGCGCAAAAAGGAGAGCGGACGGAGGCTACAACAACAGGCTGCTAAGATGCGCCTTGAGAAGCTGATGAAGAAGGAACAGGACTTGGAATACTACAAGGACCTCCAAAGGCGCATCACGGATCAGACCAAGAAGGAGACTCGGCGTTTACTCGATACTGGTGATGTCAAGGACGAGGCCCAATTGGAGAAGATGATCAAGGAGTTGGAAAAGGCTGTCAAGAAGGCCCGGACAAAGGACGTGGGCGGCGACCCCGAGGAGGAACAAGAACAGCCCAACTTTGACCTCCTCGAAGTCCCTGATGATCAGCTCGACGAAGCCCAGATCAAGCAGAAGCGCCAGCAGCGTCTGCTCAAGTCGAATCATGACGCCCGCGCTCGTGCCAAGGCTGAGAAGGAGGCCGAGAAGGCGCGCGTCGCCGAGGAGGAGCGTCTGGACAATGAGCGTCGCGATAACGATCTCGAGGGCTGGCTCGACGAGAAGCGCCAGAAGCGCGCCGAAACGTTGCAAAAGATGAAGGAGCGGGAGCGTCTCAAGCAGGACCTTGGTAACCGCAAGTCCCTGGCCTCCCAGATCCGCATGAAGAGCATCGCCAACCTCGCCTCGGACAACCCCACAAAGAAGCGACGGCGCGGCGGTGACGACGATAACTTTGGCGCCAACGACGACGACTGGGGCGTGTACCGCCAGATCACCGTGGGCGACAATAGCGACGACGAGCATGAAGAGGAGGACCTCAACTCGACCCTCAAGGCCCTCGAGCAGGACCTCCTGCGCTACGATGCCGACTTTGACTATGAAAACACACACGAGGCCCAGTCGGACTGGTCAAAATCCCTCATGCACGCCTTCGCCCGCGGGCCCCGCCCCTTTGACCAGTCCTCCCAGGCTGAGCTCAACCAGATCCACCTCAACGTCGAGCGCATCCGCGCGCCCGAGGTGGTCTTCCGCCCCTCGATCGCGGGCGTGGACCAGGCCGGCATCGTCGAGATCGCCGGCGACATCTTGAACCAGCGCCTCGGCGCCGTGCCCAACCGGGACGACTTCCTCCGCGACGTCTTCCTCACGGGCGGCAACACCCTGTTCCGCAACTTTGACGACCGCGTCCGCGACGGCCTACGCGCCCTGCTGCCCGCTGATTCTCCTCTCGCCGTGCGCCGCGCCGAGGACGCCCTGCTCGATGCGTGGAAGGGCGCGGCAGGATGGGCCGGAACGCCGGCGTGGAAGACAGCCAAGATCTCGAGGGAGGAGTATCAGGAAAAGGGCCCTGAGTATATCAAGGTAACATCCCCTGGTTAACCAAACCGCATCTGAATCTCTGCTAACTCCTCGTTACAGGAACACGACATGGGCAACTCTTATGTGTAGACTGTGCAGTATTGATGGTGACAAGGAGTCAAAAGCGGGTGGGTTCATGTACGGTAGATATGGTTTGTTATTGCAATTCTCACCTGCGTTAATCAAGGGTTTCCATCCTTCAAGCTTTTGGGGACTGCTTTGCCAGTATTAGTTTATCGTGAACCTCTCCAGAGTCCTCGCAACTCAAAAGAAGGAGACATCGCATAGCAAACATCGCCTGTCTTGTCGCACTAAAGCCAGCTCAGCCGGCGAGCACTGTGGTCCTGGTTTAATCATCCGTGTTTATGGATACCTAAATACCGCACGCAGTAACGACGCACAAACAAAACCGCAAGTCTTGCAAGGGTTGAATGTAGGACCTCGGATCGTTAGGGGACCTTCGCTGAAATAGAACCAAAGAACCGGAACGCCACTCCTATATAACATTGATCACCACAAGTCATATCCTCAACGCCGTGATAAACATAAGCTCTTCCAACGGGGGGATATCATTGCGGTCAAACCGCTGGTGGTTGTGCAGGTACTTCTTCCGGCTGCTGTAATTGCTTGTTAATCTCGTCGGCTGTCCTCGTGTCCTCGGCACCGGGTTCGGGCTTGAACTGAGTACCAGAGTACTGATGCCGCTCGGCCATCTGTTCTTGAGCCGCGAGACCCGCAACAGCCTGCGCAACGGCTTCGAGAGGCGTTCCTGCGGCCGGGTTACTGGGCTCAGACTCGGGAGCGCTCGTGGCCGGGCCGGAGGTAGAGGGAGCTGTGTGGGACAGGTTGACGTTTGGCGGAGGCGGGGGGAATTCGCCTTGGACATCATACAGTCGCGATTGCAGGTGAAGGACATATTCGCGGAGCGCATAGTTTTCCGACTGCATAGTCTTGAAACCTTGTTCCATATCCACATAGTCCCGTACTTGTTGCTCGAGCTTCTTGATATAGCCTTCCTTGCGCTGTCGGAAAGCTCTCTGGAAAGTATTTATTAGTCAAGTTGATTTACAACACGCGGTCTCCCAGAACGGATTCAGAAGACGACCGTCATCTTCAACTCACTTGAGCGGCTCGGTTTTGCGCCGCGCGCTTTGACTGGGACAGCTCTCGCTTCGCTTTGCGACCATCACTGGACTCGTCCATATGAATGGAAAGTGACGGTGCGGGAGCAATCGCGGCAGTCGATGGGCCGGCAGAGGCGCCTGGACTGTGGCCTGACGGAGGCGCAATGGGCATCATATTTGCGGTTGGCGCGTGGTGCGCAAGGTTGGTTCGAGCGCGAAGATCGGGGTGAATGTGAGCTTCAGCTTCGGTCTTAGTGGCTATAGCTCGGGTAGGTTCTTGCGGAGGAGCGGGCAAATGGTCAAATCCATTCGACGGCCGCGCAGGAGCAGGCTGCAGCGGCTGGTTTCTAGAATCGCGAGGACCAGAAGGTGCCGAAGATGAGGGGGACGTCGCGTCGTGATTCTTGAGTAGTTCGAGCTGTGCGCGCAGGTGCTGCTCTGCTAGGAGGGGTTTCGGTGTTAGCCAAGCTGCGCCCGAGAGCAACCCAACGGTAATTGAACGACACGCGAAGCCAACACGGTCGATAAAGAGGGTTTGATTCAGCAGGCGATAATAGGAAAGCTACAGAGTCGGAATATTGACATGCGCTAGGACGCGACAAGGATGATGTCAAGCAAAAGAGGTGCAAGGAGCCTCTATGAGGATCGCGATAGTCAGGGAGGGGAAAGGGCAGGATGCGGGAGATTCCAAAGACAGCAGAGCGCGCTCCAAGACAAGGCGACCGAGAGACAGAAAAGAAAAGAGAAGTTGATCTGACTGACCTTGATTGTTGGCGCCGTTGGCAGAGGAGTTCTGCATGCTTGAGCTGGGAGGGAGGAGAGTCTGACTCAGCATTCAAGTAGCTGGATGTGTACCAGGGCGCGGCGGGCGATGATTATTACTACGAGGGGCGGGCGAGACGCTGACGAAGAGGGAGAATGGCCGATGAGTGGTGATAGGTTCCAAGGGCGGGATTATGTAACCTGGGGGCCTGGCTATGTCCGAGGAGCCTGGAGGAGCCTGGAGGGTGATGAGGGTGGAAAATGGCGTGGCTGGGCCGGGGATAGGATGGGATGGGGCTTCTCTCCGCCTTGTGTTATCGCTTGTATCGCTTGTCGCTTGTTAGGTTGACGAGGGCGGTTGTTGTGTTACTGTTCGTGGCCTGGATCAACTTTTTGCCTAGGTTATGAAGCGAATGTGAATAAAGCCCGCCGCCAAGTCCAAAAGGTGAGCCGAGTTGTTCTGTCTGTCTCTGTCTCTGCGACTTGTAGCCTTTTAACCGGGCTCTGTTTCGCTGAAGCTCTCTCGTCCCTCTCTCTCTCTCTCTCGCGACTCAACAACCAAAGACGCGTCAGTCGAGGGACCGATAACCGATTGACTGATTGAATTGAGCCAAAATCGAAACAGGAAACCACGCGAATGTTCCGGTAAATAACGACCGACACCTTATCTCTCCTTAACCCAGGCGTGTATACGACAAAACCGACGGCGATAGGACTCGCAATCGCAACAAAAGCTGACTGATGAGGAGGGGCGTGGTGTAGATGCAGCAGGAAAATTGGTTTGTCAGCAGCGAGGGCAGCCTGAAAATGACTTGAATGGCGCACCCACGCCAAGAATGGAAGGCGCAAGGGTGGAGGGAGCTCGGACCATGCTGCTCACCTCTCACCAGCTTGTGGACCCGCTCACTCATGCGGACATGCTCATCTCAGCTTTAACACTTTCAACATATTGATGGACTCTGAACTATTTCTACTTGCACTAGGCCTCGCTTATAGCTTGAAAGCTCTGCATGCGCAGTATTCTGGGGTTTCAGGAGTGATTAATCTTCAAAATTCGTGGGGATAGATGTATCACCATCTACTTTCGGGGCCATCTCGTACTTCCTAAGCGGATCACCACCCAACCGCATTCCACTGCTTCGTGAACAAGGTAAAGATCACACATGGAGCTAGGGATGATTGCTCAGTCAATCCACTTGATGCTCAGTTCAGTCACTCAGTTGGATGTCTCATCGCTCACCACAAGATCATCAGGATATCAATCATAGATCCTCCAAATGATCCCCCAAGCCGCATCTCTACTGCGCTTCTGCAGCTTGGGCCTCGAGATCGTCTCGCTTGACTGAGCCAATGATTTCGGGGCCCCTCCCGAGCATTTCGGCCTTCTCGGCAGCTGGGAGATGCTCTGCCTGTGTCTGCTTAACGAGACTGACCTCGCAACATGATTATCCAGACATTTGGATCCTCTGACAAGGCTAAAATGACAATCTCGCGCTCTCAAACAAAGAGGCAATCTCAACTACTTATATATAATGTTCGTCCTCTGATCTGCTACGTACAGATAAATGCGTCAGTGTGCATCCTGCCGCGACATACAAATGACTCCCAAAGACCACATATGAATACGTACAGCCCATCATCAATGCTACTTGTTCAGTCGTTAGTTGAAATAGCTTGGGTTAATCATCAATTCTTCCATTTGATCCGAGGGTCTGACCTTAAGCGTGCAAGCAAACAGGCTCTGCATGAGACTGCGCATTAATGAATCTCAATGAGTTTTATTGAGACTAAGCTCTTAGATGCCATGGGTCTTCTACCATTCTATCAAGTTGGAGATAAAGAGTATTGGGTTCAGTTTGAGGTTATTCGCACTCTTTTTTGAGATTGAAACTACACGATTTGAAAGTGTTACTAGATACATGCAGATACACACCAGTCTGCCCCACCGTCATGTATTTTCCATCCTCGCCTCTCACTCCTATCCACCAATCTCATTCACCCGGTTTCTTCACAGCATGATGCTTCACCACCAACACATCTTTATCCTCCCCTCTGCAATGCCCCTCCTCCGTCCCTCAAGCCGCCTCCCGTCCCTCTTCCGCCACGCTTCTACGGCCGCCATGGCCCAGCCGCGCTTCTCCGCCGGCACCGACGCTGCGAGCGTCACTCCCGCTCTCAAGACTCTGCTCACATCCGAAGGAGGTCGTTGGACGCTGGCCAAGGATGGAGCCGCGCTCGAGAGGCAGTTCAAGTTTAAGACTTTTGCAAAGACTTGGGTGAGTCTACGGCTGCTGCTGGCCCATTTCACTTTGAGCTACTATTCTGGGTGGATGAGATGAGCGAGGCTAACGTGACATGACCAGGACTTCATGACAGGCGTGGCACTGCAGTGCAAGATCAAGAATCACCACCCTGAGTGGTCCAACGTAACCTCTCCTGCCCTCTACGTCTCATCTACATCCATCTAACCAGGTCGATCAGGTCTACAACACGTCTTTCGTTCGCTGGACCACGCACAACCCCGCTGGTCTCTCGGACAAGGACATCGACATGGCCGCCGCGTGCGACACCCTCGCCGCCCAACTCGGCGAGCTTCCTCCGGAACCCGAGCCCGAAGTACCGGCCGAGACGGAGGGGCAGAGCTGTGCGATCCGGTGTCTGGCTGACCGGGCTGCTGGGGCGGCGGGGGATTGCTGTACGCCAAAGAGCAAATGATTTCTAGATAACAAGGGGTCTTGTGGTAAAGCTGTACATATGATGTATAACAAATGTTAGTCGACTATTCCTTTACAATTACTGTCAATCCTTTAGAGTTATCATGTAGATCGGTCAGTAGCTGCTACGACAATTTCTCATGGTTATCATGACACCTATTTCACATATATGTAAGGCGTTGCCGAATTTAGAGCCAATAGCTTAGGACCAACGAACAACGTTGTTATTAAGTAAGTATATCTAATGCCTCTCCCGGGCGAAGTTTTTTTTGTATATACAAAGCGCAAAAAGTTGTTCTTAGTTCAACATCCCCAAACGCCATGCGAATGCTCGAGTCGCCAGTGTGGCGACAGAGACAATGTGTATGCCACGCTGGACAAACAGTCTAGGTTTTCATGATCAAAATCATTTTGAATTCGTCAAGCTCCTGGCTTGGTCGGCCTCGATCCACCGCAATCGAGAGCGGCCTCCCTCGCCAGGTCCCGTACAGCCGTTTATTGCTGCTTCTGGGCCTTGATGGCAGCGAGCTTCTTCTCGCGGCGGCGCTTATGAGCCTCAGCACCGGCCTCGGTGTCCAGGCAGTAGTCCCACCAGCGGAAGCTGGAGGCGTAGTTGCCGATGAACTTCTCGTGGTGAAGATCGTGGTGCTCAGCGCCAGCCCAGACGGGGAGGAAGTGGCGCAGACTCCAGGGGAAGTCGTAGCCGCTGTGGGCGTCGATGGCCTGGAAGAGACGCAGGACGATCCACACATACATGGTGAAGAGGTGGAGGTCGCCGGTGACGCCGAGGACCAGGATGGGAGCGCCGACGACGCCGATGCCGAGGAGAGCGGTCTCGATGGGCGAAGCGTACTCAGCGGCGAGACCAAAAGGCGCAGAGTAGGTGTGGTGCATCTTGTGGATAGCCTTGTAAAGAGGGCCGTAGTGCAAGGCGCGGTGGAACCAGTAGTGCCAAGCATCCTCGATGATGAAGCAGATGATGATCTGGATAGCCATCTTCCAAACAGAAGGGAAAGGCACGCCGTACTCCATGCCGAGATAAGTCGCGATAGGGTGGAAGAACCAGATCTGAGGAAGCTCGGCGGTGAAGTGGCTCACGAGGACGAGGGCGGCGCAGTCCCACTGCTCCTTGAGGGTGGGCATCTTCTGGGCCTGGATCTTGTAGCGATGGAAATAGGGGATCTTGTCCATGATCATGTAAGGAATGCATCGGCCGAAGTAGACAACCTCGTGGAGGACGAAGCTCAGGAGGCCTGTGGCGAGGGTGTCGTTCTGCATGAAGAGGTACCAAGCCTGTGTCGTGAGTTAGTATCGTTGGGTTCGTGGTATCGCGGCGCAAGGGAATCGGATCGACATACGGCCCACATCTTCTCGAGGTAATTGAGCTGGACATTGTACTTGGAGACCTCCTCGAGAACGCTCAAGTAGTCGTTCGTCTGGTTGAACGACTTGACAGTCGAGTTACTATGAGATAAGACAGTCAGAATGAATATGCTCATAAAAGACAGTTGAGAAGCATTGGCGCATTCAGCCAATGGTACCAAGGGGGAAACTCACAGCATATCCATGGTGAAGGCAATCCTGGAGGCGACAGATTGAAGACAAGGAAATTGAGTCAAGAAAGAGGCCCGGGGGGATGAGGGCTCTAGGGAAAAGACACCAGCAAACACCAACTACTCGGTAGACTCGTCAGAAGGTGATGGTGATGGAGAAGGAAAACAGGATGGTGGCTGTTGGGGAGGTTTTATCATTTCCTCTCCTTGATTGCCTGGGGGGGTACTCGGTACCACTCTTACACCCGCTTAAAAAGGAGATTCGCACACATGTTCCCAGTCAAGGACGGGAGGGGCAGCTGCCACTTCGCCGCCCACCGTCACGGTACGTACCGCCTAAAAGATTCGAGGTGGCACCAGGAACAGGGCGCCCCAACAGTGCATTCACACACACAAATTGCCCGGAAGGGCCACTCAGAAACGGAGGACCCCTGGCGCAGATTGGCCCGTGCATCGGCAAGCTCGATGGCAGATGGGCAACAAAAAAATGGTTCCAGAATGAGGCCACTGTCAAATTGCTCTCCCGGCTTCCGGCCCCAGCTTATACGGCGTCGCACCAGTCAGAACGCCTGAAATGTCGACAGGATTGATCATTGAGAGTGTTCGTAGGGCTCATGTTTGAAGGCGTTTTCCGAGGCTCGTCACCGCTCCAGATTTCGTATACGTATCCATGTATGTACGGGGATCTGACGGGAATTTCGAGGGATGCACTCGGATCATTCAGAGGCCCCTGGGCAACAATCCTTTTAATTTTTAATTTTTTACTGCCGGGGGGAAAAGCGCCCTCTGTTGTGAAGGTGAAAGCCCAATTGAAGGCGGTGAAGATCCAAATCAACTCCAATTTAGCGGACGCCATGGTTGTGCCTAGGTGCCCGCCAATGTCCCGTTTGCTCGCAGCGAATTGATCTAGAATTGGCCATACAGCTCCTGAATACACCGCGACATCCATATCTCAACATTCGCATGCCCTTGTCGCTTGGTCGGTGCTTGCACTCCTCACAACAGGTGATTCTGACCTTTTGCCGCGTCCTGGATGGATCAAGTGGCAACATATTCCCACAGGGGTCCTCGTCTCCCAAAACTCTGGGATCTGGTCCAGAAAAAGCACTGCCGGCCATTCAAGCAGCATGTGTAAATGTAACATTTACTGGAAGAGACCCTGAATACCCTGTTCGGCACAGCGCCGTCCCGGACGGGAGAGTTGGTGAGAAAGTGGTGTGTTTTCTGTCATGGGCGCTTGGAGGCGGAATTATCGAGATACCCCTAACCTCTATGTCGATCTCTCGATGTGGCAAGTATCAGATTATCAAATCCGATCTCCTGGGTCAGCCCCTTGCTCCAAATCTTATCGCCCATTCCCGTCTCCCATGATCCCATGCTTCTTTTTCGTTTTCGCGTTCTTCTTAGGCTTTGGACTTCAACTACTACGCCTCTCCCGCTTTACTTTATTCGCATGACATGTCCTTGCTGCATCGATAACCATTCCGGATTTATCCAATCAAGCACCTTGCAATTGCAACATGCCCGCGTGAGTATGACAGCAGCTAGCTCAGACGCTTTCATATCGGTCATTTGAGAAGTTCATGCCCGTGGCTTGAGGGCATGTGTTTACTTAGATCTCGACTGTACCGATCTGGCTTAGCAGGGTCGGGAACTAAGGGTCCTGGTGTGGTGCATGTCCGAATACGAGAGCTGCTACGTACTTCGTACCTGTAGCACTTTGTGCGACCCACCTTAAATAAACGGAGGTGGTCGAAACGGTGACACAATTGGAGCTTTACGTTATCCTCGTTGATACAACCTCGAAACTAATACCAAAGTGTACAAACAATAGCTGATTAGTTTGGCAGTAGTTTATGAGAGTTAAACCTGATATATAGGTAGCTTTACTAAACTCTAGCGAATATCTTAATCTGTATAATACTAATCTCACTATGACTGCCTATTGTTAATTAAAACAGCTGCCCTTTTTCCTAGAAGGGACTGTTTGCGCGCCTCATTTATTTCTATTGCCTAGTATATATTAATACTTGTTATTAGCTGTCTATCTGGCTTGCTAGGCTTGCTTGGCTGAGTTTTCGAAGGCAAGTTTAGCTGGATTAAGGTGGTCCTATCGAATTTAATTATTATTGAAATATACGAAGTAGTCAAGCAAGCAGTGGAAGAAATGCTTAAAATAGTGTAGGAGAAGTCTTGGAAGGAAACTTGAAGGCTACTTCTTCTGATTTATATTCCAAGTACTCCCGCTTGGAATCCTGGTGCCCATTGTGAAGGTAAGAGCGTAGTCAAGGTGTGGTTGTTGCGACTTGTACAATATGAGGTATGCAGTTGAACGGTGTGGCCCCTAGAACAGCCGCATGATAGCTGATGCACCTTAATAACTTACATAAGGACCTGCATGGGAATACACTTGAGAGCCCAGCCAGCTCTTGGAGGGCCAGTCTCCCAGAATGATTCTTTAGAACAAATTACAAACAGCCTTGTCAGCATTGACTCACTGAGTGTTCCCCAGAAGCAGTAGTCAGAACTAAAGCAATCAATTGTTTCTTAAAGATTTCTTACGATACTTGCCTTTAGTCTTGAAACTCAAGAGTCACCATGCTCACTAGAAGTCTCATGCGGTTACAGATTCGCAATGGTGATCTAGAAAAACGGTCGCTCTCACACCCAAGGTACTTGGTGGGGCTTTACCGCTTTTGGGAGCTTGCCGCGCTCCGCGAGACAGGGTTCCAGATTATGCTGGAAACCCCCGAATACGAATACCAATCTAACCAAGATAGCTTGCTCCCCACAGCATTTTATGCCAGCACAAGGCTAAGAAACGTCACCACTTGTGGCTAGACAGCTTACAGGACAGCTTTGATTGCCGTCGTCATTGAGAGTTACTGGGTGCTAATTCACTCCGACTTTTCATTGAGCTTTCACGTGAAGTTTTCACTTGTTTCCATGCTCCCTCTCTCGTCCGTTTCGGCAATTGTATATCCGGACGGACCTGACCGCGTGGCGCGATTGCCTCCCAACAGCCATTTCTCCACATTCCGCATTCGTGTTTGGATTTGAGCTCACACTCTCGCAAACGCAAACGCTCACCCACGCACCGACGCGCCAACAACCCCGGCAACCTGCTGCTGCACGTTACGGTGCTCCGCCCCTGGTCCCGTGACTCGGCGCTCTTCCTCTAGCCGAATCATCGTCCGGCTTTGCCGCTGCGACTCCGTCCACTGCCGTCTTGCCCGTCCGGAGCTGTCTGCCGTTGCTCTCCGCCCCCCGTACCGGAGTCGTCAGCTGCCGCCCGGCTTTCTAGGTCTCACCATCTCGGGCCTAGAGTTATCTGCCGGCTGCTGCTGTGCTCCCTCAAGAGTTGGCTCTAATTGCTTATCCTTCGTCACAACATGACTCTTGTCTCCGAGTTCGTCCGCCCATCCCTGACTCTGTCACTCTCAGCCCTACAAGCCTGTTCCTTACTAAGTCGGCCCATGCCTGTCCTCTCTACCTGGACAACTGTCGCCCCCAGCTTAAGCTAGGTTCACGTATCATTGCTAATACTCGTCACAGTCAGGTACGGCGCCTAGACGCCTACCTTGACCGTCTTCCTGTCCTATCGGAGGAGACATCCGATGATGGACACCCCGAGGCCGAGGAGCACGGCTTTGCGGTTGCCAGCGCCTTCTCAGCTCCTCGCCTTAACCACTTGCTCCATGTCATCCAGTCTCTTAGTACTACCTCCTCCTCTCAACCTTTGTTACCGGCATGGCGTATCAAGAGTCTGCTCACTTCATCCGGCATCCCTGCCGCTTCGAATGTCGCGGTAAGGGAAGCTCATGGCGATGACACCAAGAGCCCATACGAAAATGAAATTGAGTGGCTCCTCGTGAGTAAAGCCACCATTCAGCTTCATGGCGTTATCCTCAACACGCTGTTGGATCAAATTATCCCGCTCAGTGATGACATCTGGTATTGGGATGATGTCCTCGGCTCGTATTCCTACAGCAGCCTCTACGCTGTTCAGACCTCCCCCCTTCGCCTCTGGACCTGGTCTCAAGAGGTTTACACCGCGTCAAAGCTGCGCATCCAGGCGGGCTCCCTACAACATGCACCTGGCGAGCTTGTAGATTCCACAAGGACGGGCCTATCACAGCAGTGGAAACAGTTCTACGGTGTCGTGCAGGACAGCATCCGGGAACGTTCATTTGCCAACATTCAGCGCAGGGTCTTGTCACCAGTCGCCTTGAGTCGCGCGGAGGCCCGGCGGAAACAGACCCATCTTAAGAAATTGCGAGAGATCACAGCCAGCGGTCTTGGTGTTTTGATGGATGAAGGTCTACAATTTGGTTCTGACGACGATAAGGCTGAGCTGCAGGACCATCATGATCTTAAGGGTGTCGTCGAGCGCAGCGTTGCCCTCATGGACATGGTCCTCAAGGAAGTGAGCACTCTCGACGTTAACATCGGCGATTTTGAAGACAAGGTTTTTGCCGGCGTCGAGGAGGACCCGGAGCTATCAGTTCATCTCGAGGACAGCACCGCAACGGATCGGCCCGCCATCTTGGCACGACGGTTGCTCAATATCATGGACAAGACACTCCCCGAACACTTGACTGCAATGCATACTCTTGCCAACGATAACGGCCGCCCTGCCGCCCTTGTGCGCTACTGGCTTCCTGCAACCATCGGCCTGCTTTCTTCGACCACCATCTTGCGCATCTTGATTCACCGAAAGGCCGATATCATCGATTGGTTTGTGGGTTTCGGTGCTACTGTTCGGGACTTTTGGTTCAACTGGGTGGTGCAACCGACGGAAAAGGTCATCTCTACAATTCGACACGACAAGACGAGCGAAATTGCCATCATGAGCAGGGACAGCCTCAAGGCCGACCGTGAGAGTCTTGAACGGATGGTGGTTGACTTTGCACTTGACAAGCCTCATTACGCTACCGAAACCGGATCTTCTCTAAACGATGTGCAAATCGCCGAGATCCGAAGCAAGGTAGCCGAGGGTGATGTTACTCCCGTTTTGCGAGCATTTGAAAAGGACCTTCGAAGCCCTTTCATGGGCACGATTGCCGGGGATCTTGTCCGCTCTCTTCTCATCCAGGTTCAGAAGACAAAGGTTGATCTTGAGGTTGCCATGACTGGCATTGACTCCCTCCTCAAGAGCCAAGAACTGGTGTTTGGTTTTGTCGGCCTCACGCCCGGTGTCCTTGTGTCCTACAGCGTCTTCCAGTACCTCCGCGGCGTCTTGGGCGGGCGTAACGGCCAGCGCCAAACTCGCAAGGCCGGCAAGGCTGTCCGCGTCCTCCGCAACATCGACCGAATCCTGTCCGAGGCCCGACCTACGGAGACGAACCTGCTCTCATACAAGGACCACGGTTTGTTGCTGTGTGAAGTGCATGTTCTGCGCAACCTCGTCGACAAGCTCGTGCCCCGCGAAGTTGCCAGGGAGTTCCTCGAGGACCTGGATGACCTGTCCAACATGAAGGGCATCCAGCTCCAGACGAGGGCCCTCGAGCGCATCCGCTGGGCTTACGCGCGGTGGTTGAAATAGGCCCATCATGACAGAAGCGTTTCATTGGTTGAGCACCATGTATACCACCCTTACCGAGCGGGTTGAAACAGTACCAATGTACTACATACACACACATAGATTGCAAAAGAGTAGTTGATAAACATCTTACTCCCCCATCTCATTTTCTTATACTTCTGATCATCTTAATCGGTGGAAAGTTGATCAGCCACTGGTTAGGGAACTAATGCAGTCACCTGAAACGTACGTGACTGTCAGAGGCTATCGAGAACTCATTATAAAGCTCAGGTGGTGTGTGTTGCCATCGGCGAAGATGAAGATCAAGCATGAGCAGTACGGCAACGTAACTGCGGCTTTCTAACAAACAGCCACTTCATTGCCAGTCAAACCCATACGCTACAACACGTATTTGATCTAACTGGGTAGGCAGAGAGCAGTACTCAATCAGTTGATGTTCCTCAAATGGCGCGTTTGAGTACTTGAAAGTTCAGTTGCTCTCCTGCCTTCATTGTCTTATAACTAACAACGTAACCGACTGTCCATCCTAACTCAGGCGCTTTCAATCTGCGCCCTGCTTTTGGGTATATGTAGAACCGAGAATCCTCAAACTGCAACTCAAACGCCTTGCACCCCATCATCTGCTCTAACCCAAGAGCTTGGAGACATCCGCCATGCGTGTGTCCTTGGCCTTCTTACCTCGGCCGTTCTTCTCCCGGAACGCCTTGGTCACCAGCTCCCGCTTCTCCTTCTGGATGTCCAGCACTCGCTCCTCGACGGAGCCCTCCATAACGAGGCGGAAGACGGTCGTTTCGCGCGTCTGGCCCAGACGGTGGACCCGGTCGATGGCTTGGTCTTCGATGGCCGGTGCCCACCCTGAGAGATGTTAGCTGCGGGGCCAAAGGATTGGGAGTACCAAGAAGGGGGCATGAGAGTGAATGGATAGAACGGCACTTACAGCTGTCGGAGAGAATGACGGTGTCGGCAGAGACGAGGTTCAATCCAACGCTGCACACGGCGAGACTGGCAAGCATGACACGCGTATCGGGGTCATTGTCGAGAGCGTCAATCGCACTGTCACGCTTGTCCGCCTTCATGCTACCGTCGACGCGCGTATAGCCGATGCCCTCTGCCTTGAGCTGCACCTCAATGATATTGAGGAACGACGTCCACTGCGAAAAGACAACAACCTTTGAACCGTCCTTGCGCACCGTGGCCTTGAGGATCTGCAGCATGGCCTCCGTCTTTGAGCTCTGCGTCTCGGCATCGAAGCTGCTAGCATCGTCGCCGGCGTCTTCGGGCGCGGGTTCAAGCAAGCCCTCCTCGTTGAGCTTGTTGCGACAGAGCGGGCACTTGTGCTGGATCTGGATGGCGCGGACAATGCACGCCCTGCAGAAGACGTGCTTGCATGTCGTGATGACGGGGTCGTTTGGGATGTCGTAGCAGATGGCGCAGTCTTCCTGGCTCTCCATGTAGACGCGCAGGGCGTCCTGGAGCAGCGCGCGGTTCTTGTCGTTGAGAGGGACGACCTCGTGCTCGTCGAGGAGTTTGAGAATGTCGGCGACTCGCTCCTTGCAGAGGGTCCAGTGATTGCAGCTAAAGAGAAGGTTAGCAACGAGCAGACACAAGGGCAACGAGTAAAACACTTGCATCTGTCGGAGGCGGAGCAGCCGCTCCAACACATTCTGAAAGCGGCCCTTTTGTCCGGACTGAGACCCTGCTTGCCATTGTTCAAGTTCGCCTCTTGCTTCATCCCTGGAGAATTTGTCAGTGGTTGAGCTCCGCGGCAACTTGATGCACAAAGACTTACAGCAAAGCATCGTATTTGCGCTTCTCATCCGCCCGGAACGGGACCTTGTGGACGTACTCCTTCTTCTCGGGCAACTTGAGGTCGACAAACTTCATATCCTTTCTGCGGCGGAGACAAAGATCCTGCATGAGTGCCTGCAGCAGAGCCTCGCCGGCCTTTTCTCCCGCGGCCAGTCGGCGAGTGATCTTGGAGTTGAAGATCTCGGACTGCTCGATGCCTCCGGTGATGTGGAGGAACTTGACCAGAGAGTGCAGGTCCTTGACAGAGTTGATGCTGAACCGTGTTAGCCCTTATTCTTGATGACTATACGCTGTGATTTAGGCGAGGAAACTCACATTGGAGTGCCAGTCAGAACCCATCGAGACTCGGCATTGACCTCGCATGCAGCCTGTGCCACTTTGGTTCTGGCGTTTCGAATGGTGTGGCCTTCGTCAAGGACGACGCGGCGCCATTTGATATGTTCCGCAGTCAACGCCCGATACACTCCTTGGTCGCGTTCTCGGGCGAGTCTTCCGTAGCTGGTGATGACAACGTCGTACTTGACGAGTTGCTCCGCCGTCATCTTTTCGCCCCCGTAATAGACGAGCACGCTAGGCTGCTTGTCCAGGTGAACGTGTCGCTTAATCTGCTGGTCCCAGTTACTCATGACACTGACAGGCGCAACGATGAGCGTTGAGCCCTTGCCGCCCGTCAGTATCAGGCTGATGATTTCGATGGTCTTGCCCAGGCCCATGTCGTCAGCGAGGATACCACCAGAGAGTAGTTTGGGTGTTGTAGATGTGACAAAATCGGATGCGATATTCCAGCAGCGTCCCTTATCGTCGCGGCGCCAGAGCTGAACCACATCTTCCGAACCCTTGTCTGGAAACTTAGGGTTCTCCTTGGAGGTCATCCAGGCCAAGCCCTACAATTCGGGTTAGTGAAGTTCCGACTCTGCGTTTACTCAACAGACAGACCTGGAGTTGGTACGGCAATAGCTGAGCCTTCAACTGGGGAGGCTGATCAGCCTTTGGCATCTTCTCCAGCTCATCCTCGCCAATCGCCAACGTCTTGATGGCGTCTCCGCCTTTACGCATCTCAACCGCTTCGCTGCTCTGCAAGAGGCTTTCCATGGAGACCTCTGGCTTCTGAGGAACGACAGGTCCCGAGCCAACTCCATGGGTAGAGCTGCCATTGATCAAGCCCAGTGCAGTTCTCCGGGCTTCAGCTTCCTTTCTAGTGTTGTTCAGCTCCGTAGCCTTGATAAGCTTGTCTTTCTTTAGCGACGCCTCAATTCTAGCACGGTCTTGCGGGTCACTAAGCCCGTAGAAGAAGAGCTTGACTGGGCAATCGTAGAACCCTTTTTCGCCCGAGAGCTGGCCCTCGAGCGTAATGTCGCCACGGTCCTAAGCTTGCATCAGCCAGCGACCAAGCGACGATGCACAACGTCTTGTCTTACCACATATGGGGTGATTTTCTCGACAACCTTGCGCGGCAGATGGCCGATCTGATCACCAACAACGTTGTCTACCCGGATGGCGTTGCGGTCGTACTGTTAAGAGTCAGAGCCTGAGTAATAGGTTTACGATACTAGGCCACATCGCGAATCCAATGCAAAGAATGGGACCACCTGGGGTAGCACGAACCTGGTTGCTGGGTTCACGGATACAAAGAACGGTTTCTGTCTTCTTGTGAGCCTCTTCATGTGCAATCAGAGCAGAAAAGAGAAGAAATTACCACCAGGCGAAGCATATCCTCTATAGTACCTCACACCAACGATCTTACCGGCTACGTCCAATTAGACAAGCCCAGTGTAGTCAACGGAGGAGACGCACCGAATGTGCCATAAAGTTCTTTAGCAGGCCCATCATTGTCCTGCGTCAGGTCGAGATAATCCGGCTCAGCTACTTGCGATGCTTGTCCGGGGTAAAATGGAGTTGTTCCGGGGTCAAGCGACCGCGATTGCGCGGGTCGCTTTTGACGCGTCCCAGTTTCATCGTCGCCCGTCAAGTCGATGAGCTCGTGCGCGCGTTTGGCGGATCTGGGCATTTTGGCGGCACCAGAAAAGAAAAAAGAAAGGGAAAATAATTGGATTAAATGGGCTGGAAAGACGATGAAACGCGGTCTTTTCCTCTTTATTGCCTTTTGTGATTTTAAAAGTGCAAGCTGAAAGCCTTCACCTCATTCGCGCATCATTGTCACTTCGGCCTGCTACATTGCGATCCGCATAATTGCTTCTTTGGCCCGGCTTCGGCCTAACTATGGCCCGGTGAGATGAGTTGATGATCAACTCGCAATGGAATCGGGGAAATATGCAGTAATTGTTGAGGGATCAAATGAGTAGCTCGAGTAGCTCGAGTAGCTCTGTTTGGTATTTTTATTTGTATCATATTTTGTACTCTAATAGTGTGGGCGAGAAATTTTGTAATAGCAGCATTTCGATGGGGGGCCGAGGTCTTGTACACGGGGTCGAGTAAGATTAGATTGTTTTCCCCAGTGGTCCTATTACACAACTCCTAAGATCGTAGTGACCTAGAAACCATTAGCGCTTTACTCACAGTCAATAATTAGATATGCATCAAGGCAGAGTTACTATTTAGTATTGTAATCCACATGGATACTGTCAATCGCGCGCTTAATTAACTTTGGCATTGAGACTACCCTAAACCAAGGTATGGGCTTGCATCCCGTTTCCCAATAGAAACAGGAATAAGAGTCCGGCACCGCAACAAATGACATCCCCGGTCCATTCGTCTAGGGGTTAGGTTAGTTGCACACGAGCTCCATAAAAGTCACCCAAGTACTAACAAAAATTGATACAGGACGTTGGATTTTGATACCATCAGAAACCACTTCCAAAGGCGCAAGTTCGAATCTTGCATGGACCTTTCCTTTTTCCCATACAATCAAGCTGGATAATGTGCATGTATCTCTTTTTGCTCGCCTGTGGTGTCAATGCCGACCAAAAAACCATTGCCGAGAAGCTGCCTCAACTCTTCCAAAAACTCGATTCCAATGAATTATCCGAGATCCTTGCCGGCCCGGCCCGGATCGGTCTGACGCCAGCCACGTCGAGCCCAGCTGAAGATATCCGCATCCGAGGAATTATCGGGCGTAGTTCGTGCATTGACGACGACGCAAAAGCAATAATGTACTCTGAATCGTGCAAACCCGAGCCTACATACGTGGTCGCTGCAGTGCAACCTTCTCGAACAACTGGCTGGCGCTTGTTGGTCTGGACCACGGTCGGGAAGCAACTTTGATCCATCAGAATCGCTCTGGCTGAATCTGGCGGAGAATTTGCATCGTCGATTTTCCCTCTTGGATCTCTTGCGGATCTCGTCCCTGGCGCGACTTATCGAAACTATTGAGCGGGGCCGCGTCTTCCGTTGCAGCCATCAGCGGGAAATGGCGGGCGCTTGCTAACTAACTAACGAATGGAACGTTATGCTCACATTGGACAAGGGTGATCAGGCACGGCCAGGGGATGTGGCCACTAAGCTTGAGACAGAGGCTCAGTCTGACATGGGAGCCTGTCGATGTTTCCAGCTTTATTTCTACCTCGGACCACCAAGTCAACTCTCTTGAATCATGAGGTTGGGGTTCAATTGCTATTGAATGACTTGTTTCGTTTTCTTTTCTGCCAATGGCCAAGCCAGAGTCGGATAGTGTCAAAAAGAGATCATGTCAATGTCAATATGGTAAAGTCATTCATGTAAGTCATTGAGGTAGCGAGAGAAAGAGTCAAGAAAGTAGGGTAGCAAAGAGTGTATTGTCTAGGCTACAAAGTAGTTTTTGTATATGCCGGTCCAGAAGTTAAGGAAAGGAATCCATTTCGTAACACCCTGTCCACCTGAAGGTTTCCGTCTTGCCTGCCCGTCAATCGCGTTGGGCATTGCCAGGGTGTACACCATTCTCGTTATCATCCATCATTGGGCCCCATGCTGTTTTGGCTGCGACCATCCACCAGGTATGGCCTCAAACAGAACAGACACGAGTCGCCATCTAGTAAAGGCCGACGACGATGTCACCCTTGACGCGGGCAGTCAGGTGAACCTCAGCCTCGAGGTCGAGCTTGATGCCGACAAGGAGAGCAGCGGACTTCTGGGCACCGTTGTCGTCGGTAGCACCCTTGAGGAGCTGGCCTGCAGTAGTGTGTAAGTGGTTGTCTTTGCGAGTGGAGTTGGAAGAGTGTCAACTTACCAGCGGGCTGAGAGAGACCGGTGGAAGTGGGCAGGGGAACAACAAACTGCTGCTGCTTGCCGGCGCGGCGGCCACCACGAGCCTGACCATCGGAGTCAGAGTCGGAGGCGTAGGCGGGCTTAGCGAGGCTGCTGATATCTCAGAGTTAGCTGATTGTTCGGCTTAATGCTCGATCATGTCTTACGTGGTGGCAGCGGCGGGAGCAGGAGCAGGAGAAGGAGAAGGAGGCTGGGCAAGGGGAGAATCAGAGGCAGGGGGAGGAGTGGTGGTGCTGGTCAGTGTTAGACTCCATTGCTGTTGAGACTCTGGAGAGAGGCTGAAGGATCGCCGAAGCGGTTGTGTAAAGCCAATGCCAAAGAGGAGGAAGAGAGAGTAGGAAACTCGGGGGTTGCTTACGAGGTAGGGGCAGACATTGTGCTGGTTTGAGGTGGACTGAAAAAGTCGAAGTTGATTGAAAGTGCTGGTGGTGGTAGGAGCTGGGGCTCAAGTAGATGATTGTTGAGAAGATGTGATGGTGAGTGATGAGGAAAGAAGTTGGGTTTGAGGCGATGGAAAGGCCATCTTATATAGATATTTCGACCACACTTGAAGGGTGGACTTTACTTTGTCGACGTCGTCGTGATGCCTCTCCCCAAGGCCGTAGTTCCACATTGCCGCGCAAGGTGCCGACGCCGTCGTGAATGGCATGCCGAGAAAGCCTCCTCCCAAGGGTAGAGCATATCCAGCCCACCCCAGGGCTGTGGCCTCTGACAAGCAGAACCCAGCAACACCCAGCATCATGAGTTGTCCATGCTGTCTCACGCTGAGGCACGCTAGGTATCCCAGGCATCGCTGCGCGGCTCTTGTCAAATTTCCTGGGGGATGCCGCGTGTGCATCACCGCCAGGGTCCGTCACTCGTCAATCGACAATCCCGCTGCACCTCGCACGCCCCGATGCTCCACGATTGCATCTCCTTTGGCCCCGTCCTAAGCCGCAGCCGCAACCGCAGCCGCAGCAGATGATGGCCTTGCCGAAGCCTCAAACACTCAATTGAGGACCCTGCTTGCCTGTCTGCGAGCGCGGCAAGGCGCTCAGGGCCGAGGTCCTTTCTTCTGCCGGCCTCAAGGCTCAAGATGCAGGGCGTCGGCGTGCCCCCCGCGGCTGCGGCTGGACCGGATGGCCGAAGATGGACGGGCCGGGGCGTGAAAGCACGACAGCTCAAGGGTCACAGCCTTTCGCAGCCTGATGCACTACCAAGGGACACAGATGGGGCCTTGGAGGGGGGGCCCGCTAGGGGGATCGAGTGACACGTATCCGCGATAATCATCCGATGTTGGCATGCGCCGTGGCGACACGGAGCAACATGGGGCATGACGGGAGTGACGATTGAGCTTTGATGAGAGAGAGAGACAGGCATTGTACGTAGTAGAGGCGGGCTCTCCCGATCCTTCTCCCCATGAGCCTCGGTGGAGGCCGATTGTAGATTGTCTCGCTGAGGGCGGCCCGCGTCGATAGTGAAGCGTTAGATCCGACGGTCCGTCGTTGAATGTAGTAAAGACTCTCAATTGACAGCATTTCTCGAAGAGGGTGGGAAGAGCTCTAGCGCGGCGACAGGGGGTTTCGACAGCCAAGGGTTATCAACGAGATCCACGATGGCTTGCGGGAAGCCAGGGATTACCCGTCGACTATGTTTCGCATTAATGCGGCAGCCTTGGGCTTGAATTGTTGGCCAGAAAACAGCGCCTCCCCCACTCTTGCGCTTTGGCTGGGGAAAGCAAAGACAAGCTAGACAAGCAAGACAAGCAAGACAATCGACAAGTCCAGACATGCTTGCTAGGATCAGGGCCCTTTTCCCACAAATTCCATCAACTTTCTTTTCTCATAGACGTCCACGGATCTTAGAATGGCGTGATTCCATCGGGAAACACCGGCCACGATGCATCCATGGATCTCTATTACACGGCTCATCCTGGCCCCTTGACCGTCTCGTGCGCCGCAAAAGATTTGATTTCCAGGCGTCTGGGGGTGTCGATGGGGCTACATTGGCTCTTGTGCCTTAAATACGTTACCGCTTTGTATAATCTCTGAACAGAGATTACCCCGGAAGAACACTCCCCCCTTCTCCCTTCCTGCGTCGTCTCGTGCATGCGAGACTCTTCGAGATACTTCCTTGCTTTTGGAGATTCCTTGTTATTCTTTTTTTGCCGCCGTGAATATCGCCTCCCTCGTCAATCAAACCTGACGTGATACCCCCCCTGGGCGGACATCAATGTCGTCCCCATCACCGTCGTCCTCCTCGCCGTCTTCCAACTCTACCTCCACACCCCAGAACCCATCCGAGGACTCGACCCAGAGCACTCTCCAACAACTCTTTGGCGGTCTCTGTAAGCGGAAACTCCTCGAGGAAATCGACAAGCTCAAGGACGCAGTCAACAAGGACGACCCGCAAGCCGTCGTCATGTCTGTCCCCATGCTCCTCGCCCTCACTATCTGCCCGGCTATGCTGGGCACCCAAGAGGCCATCCGCCAGAGCCAGTCCAAGACCAAGCGTGAAGAGCATCGCTCACGTCGTTGCAACTTGGTCGTTTCGTGTGTCAAGCCTTCCATCCGAAGCCGTGACATCAACAACAAGCTCATTGTCCTGAAAGATTCAAAGGTAAACTCACCGTCGAATGGCTCTTTGATGTTTCACATGAAGCTAATGACTTGACAGCTTTACATTGCCAACGAGCACCCATTGTATAACCACGACCCCAAGAACAACGTCAGCAAAGGCTACGCCTTCTCTGGATACTTCCTCCCCTACCCCGACACTGAGTACGAAGGCCTCGTCACCACCATCAGCGATGACCCTCCCTTCCTCAACTGGATCTATGTCGACAAAAACACCTACGAAGTCAAGTATGGCGTCCGTGATCAAGCCCAGGGCCACATCACTGGTCCCTTTGACTGCACCAAGCAAGACCGCCGCATGACCTGTGAAGGTTGGGAGGGCTTCTGTGCCGTCGAGGAGCTCCCAGGTATCTGGTCCCTCTACTATGACCGAGATGACGACGGCTTGAAGTCAAAGGTCGCAATGGGCAACCGAGTCCTCGAAGTCGAGCTCACCCGCCGTGAGAAGAAGGAGCCCAAGCCGCAGCCTGACCCTGAAGCCCCCACGACCATGGACGAGAAGATGAAGCAGCACAAGGAGCAGACCGCTCAGGAGGAGGCCGAGAGAGCCCACTTCCTCGCGACTGGCCGTCACCTCGGCGCCGAGCCACCTTCGCCCGAGCTCAAGCCGGAGAAGGCGGCCAATGCTCCCCCGCCCGACTCTGAGGAAGCGAAGCGCCAGCGCATCAGCGAGGCCTTGAGCCGCCTCAGCCTCGACCCCAAGCACCACAGGACGGAAAAGACAGAGAACCAGGACGGCCACAGCGTCGTCACGAGCATCTCCAACGACTTTTCCATCTTCACTGCCGCCAAGAACCTGGCTGAGCACGCCAACACCAGCGGCTCCGCCACGGCTGCCAGCTCAGTCTGGGACAACAACCACAAGAGCAACAACGACTCTGCCAGCGTGTCCAACGGGTCCGATGGTGGCTCGTCATACAGGAGGCCTACTGTTGAGGATGCTGCCTAAGGATGAGGGTTGCCACCTCTCCGCTCAATGGATTATATCATTGACACTTTGCTTGCTTGATTGATTGGAATTGGATATCATTGCTTCATCAGGAGTTTTGGTGGCGGGGGCCGGGACATCAACACATTGAAAAAAGGGAACTACCTAGGCAATCGTTTTTTGTTCATACTATCACTACCCAGAATGGCTTTACTGTAATGTTACAATAGATTGAATACCGTTTTTGATTGTATTCTTTGATTTTCATTCTGGAGACTGCTCAATCCGTCGCGTACCATCAATCACATCATCATCACCATCAATTGACTTTGATGATCCAATATGAGCTATTGGCAATGCAAAATACGTAGTGAACTCGATCAACAAGAGTCCGCCACAGGCGCTCATAAAACAAGGAGACCCCTACAGAATGGGTCTCGGTCTCGAAAGCTATCTGCAGAAAAGTTGGGGTGCGTGGCTGCGTGGCTGCGTGCAGACGCGGATCGAGCCGGCTGCAGACATAGTGTGGCTGGCTGCTGTGGGAGCACGACAGCTGTCTCGACGTAGGTAGTATGTAATTAGTAATGGTATCTAGTATGTAGTATGTAGTATATGCACCACTCCAAGACATTTATCGGATCATGTCGTTGAAGAAAGGGGAGCTTCTCCTCGGCGAGAGGGAGTTGCCGAGCCGAGGAATCCGGGTATCTAATTCCTGAGCAGATGTTGGAACTCGGCAATTGCTTGTCGAGAGTCAATTCCAGGCCGGATCTGACCACTTGATGGCGACATGTCTCAGGCAAGGCTCACGCGACCTTGTGAATTTTACCTCTACGGGGGGTTCTCACGGGAAGACTGGCTATAGAGGGAGATTCTCTGGTGTCGAGGACCGGGCGAATGGGGGAGGGACCGGGAGAGGAACCATGCAGACTGGAGTTTTGACGTCTCAAAGTCTCAGATCTGGGGATTTGGCGGTAGATCCCTGAATCCTGAAGCTGTGTATGTATGTACACTTCACCTGGCATGATCCAAGGTGTATCGAGATTGAGGCGCTTACATACATATTCCTTGGTAGAGCGTCTACCCTGGCCCTGTGTATCCCAGGCTTCTGATCGTGATTCGATGCAGATCTGATGCGACGCAAAGGATTCCAGGAGCGCACGATGCCTAAGCTGGCCAAGGGAGGGCGGCTACAACCTCGAGGGTAGATCATGCAACCCTCAATCCTGGACCATGGCCTGGCATCGCCGATATCCACCGACAACTACGGCCCACGATTGGGCCTCGACTCTTCTTCCCCAGACACCAGAAACAAGCACGAGAGAGCGATAAAAAAGGGACAAGGGCAGGGTCTAGGATCTGGGACCCGGCTAGGCGTTAGATGACGCGCTGCAAGGCGCTGCAGCTGTGTGAGTGGGTGGCCTGTACGTACGTAGTCTGTAGCATTATCTGTATGTCGCACAAGTTGAAGAGAGACCCTTGCCACAGTCGCGCAATGTTCCAGAATTCAACCCCCGAAAAAGAAGGCGTCAAGGGGTTTCCAAGAAAACAGAAAAGTCTGGGCGATTCGCTTTCATGCGCGACATAGGGACCATGGGCCGAGAGAGATGAGACATTGGATCTCCAGCCTCCCCCCCCCGTTCACTTCCGATGATGTCGTCAAAAGCAAACAAGCAGACAATGCATTGCATCCGAGCGGTTGCATCAGAGGTTGCCCGCCTGGAATCTCAGCCTCAGCTCAGGGGAAAAGACGCGCGAGCAAAGCAAAGCAAAGCAACTCCCAAGACGACGTGATGCGTTGTCCATTATCTTCAGCGGCCAGATCGCGTAGAAGCGCACGGGACCACGCACGGGACCATTCTGCAGGGGTTGTTTTCTGGGTACCTTGCCCCTGACATAGAAATTGAAACAAACAGGCCTGACAACAGCGGCTCGCTCGCTTCGGAGCCGGACGACGAGGCTGGGAATAAGAGATATCCCAGCCAGAAACAAGACGTACATTGACATTCTGAGACATGGGCAGTTTTTCCAGTTTTTCCCTCCCTTTTCCCGCCTCCCGCCGGGTTCCTACATTAGACCATCTCCACGTGGAGCTGGGCCTAGTTGTGCCGAGATGACGGCTATGCAACTGTCGTCCATTTTCATTTACCTTGCCTTGACATATTGAGGGTCTAGAGGGTCAAAGCTGAAGCAGCAAGAGTCAGGCATCAATCATACAGCACATACACCGGGATTTCCTCAATGACCAAGACCGTGCTGCTCGTATATGCCTACATAGTGCCCATGCTTGTGCGGTCCCAGTGTCCCACATACCCGCTGGCATGTTTTCTTCCCATCTTGTTTTCTCTCTCTCGATACCTTGTCGGCATGAGTGGAGCAATACCACATTCTGTCTCTAAAGGCCTCACTCTATCGTTGATGGACTTTGGTTTTGGCAAAGGACACAATCATCATTATAGTGCTTTTGCTTCCTGTATCCTCTCAGCCTGGCACTTCACAGTCTTTGATCGACAGCTTGACCATCAGGTCAGAACCTGGTGTCGACAAGACCGTCAATTGAAAATTCCAGTTGCAAAGAACCGCCTACAACCAACCTCGTCGACTATTTCACGCCGATTATTGACATTCGATAACAGTCCCTAATTTCTCCAATCCTCAAAGATGCATCGAGTCTTGATTGATACAGGACTTTTGCCTTTCCAGCACTTTTCCAACTCTCCCGGCTCTACTGGTATCAACGTCTGTTCTGTGGTGATATCGAGTTTTACCTTCGAGCGTGGTTTTATTCGCAACTGCTTTAGTGTCTAGAACTTTGGATCTTCCTGCCTACATGAATAGACGTCTAATGAGCCCAAGCTCAGTTTACACATCTTTCAAATGTTCCTTGGTTTCGTGGGTTCCCCGGTTGTGATTGTATCGTAAATAGTATGTAACTTGCATATCTTTCGAGCCTTTCCAACATATAGTGGTATTCTATGATTGGCCGATTTTGATAGTATAGAAGACTTTTCCTGGTATAATGTGCTCATAATCCGAAGCTTTGGCCTACTCATCTGGATGTGTTCTTGTCAGACAGTACGCTTCCAAGCCCCCCACCGAGCAACCCATCTTCCTACCTCGACTCTTAAGGGTACCTAATATCACAATGACTATCTAAAGATTCTCCAGCAGCCATAGGTACACATAGGTCGTCACTGGATGTAGACTTCTCGTGGAGATCTCTTGTCAAGCACGTAGAGCATCATATGGGAGCCAGTCTCCATTCCCTCACTTTTCTAACATTTAGGACTATTTGAGCCCCCAAGTAACCTGGAACTGGCTAGATAGATATCTTCAGTTCTAGCTGTCCAGGACAATCGAAAATAAAAGTGTCGACAGTAACAGCATACTCCTATCATTAAGGGTGCGCCAAAGGTTAATCGGTTACATCTCTATGCAAGACTACGGAATTCCAATACTATTGTGGACGAACCCACTGAGTCGACGTTTTAGTACCTCACGGCTAAGATACGTTAGAGTTGGAAACACCTTGGGACCATTATTGCTGGTACTTCTATACTGGCTATTAGAACGTGAACACCCATCATTCAGTGGCTGGAGCCTGAATACGATGTCTATTCGCCTGTCCACCATTGGTACCCTGACGCTCATGTAATCTGTCATGCGCACCGAATCAAAATTGTCTGACTTGGTCCGCTTACGGCCGCCCTTTGGGGCATATCAATAATGCATGCGATTTTCATAAGGCACTCACTTAGAGGACTGCTGTGGCTAGTAGGTATTAAAAAAGACGGGAATCACTCCACTGACAGCCAAGCGGGTGAAGGAAAACACAGCCGGCACTCATAAGGTAGTCATAAAATAAAGAGTAAATACCTATAATAAGGTTAGCCTAACCTCTTAAATATTATAAACTAAGCTTTAGCTTAGTTTTAGGTAACTTTAGATAAGTATCTACTACTTAACCTTAGTAGCTAAACTGGAGCAAATATGTGTGAGCTATTCCTTTTAATACCCTGGGGTATGGTGAAATGGTCTTGACCTTGGGAGGCTCTAACATCGCCAAGACACTGGGAGACACAAGGAGGGCTGCTATTCTCACGAATCAGGGTCCGCTGCTCACCGGCGAGACGGTCGTCGAGGGCAGATTCATGATGGGCGTGGAGCGACTATTTGCAATTCGAATATGAGTAATTCAACTGCAGGTGGAAGCGCCCCAGGTCTTTGAAAACATGTGAAGGAGCAAGGTGTAATACTAGTAGAACGTGTAACTCGTCTTTTTCTTTTCTATTCAAGCGCCTCAGTCTGAGAAACTGCGGCCGAGGTTGCAATTGCTGGAGATACTGGTGTGATGGATAGAATGCTCGCCGATTGACAACTCGCTTAACAAAGCGTTTCCATCAAACCTCTAAAAGTCAAGTACTTGATGAGTCGATTCTGGAAGGATTTAAGAGTAAAAGTTGACTGTGTAACGAGAGAGAAGATTTACTCATACAATACAGGTTTACATTACTCGAATGAGTCGAAATGGCTCATTCAATACAGGCTTACGTTACTCGAATGAGTCGGAATGACTCATTGTGTGTGGCACCAATGATAGGTGCCTGTCAACTTATTGTCCGCTTCTCTGTGTCGATCATGGCCACTCTGAGAGTTTGTGTTCTCATAACTGAGCAGCAGACCGTCTTGACTAGTAGTCAATGGCTCTTTCACCTTCCTTTCACCGCATAGTTAGTTATGTAGCTTTTGGAGTTGAGCAGTTAATTCTATACTTGTCTCAGAATAGCTAAATCAATGAACGCACGTAACACGAGACCCAGGGGTGTATCGCGGAGCTCGGTTACAACAAGCGCTACACGTGCTTTGGCGCCTACTTTACGTCTTTAAAGTTTTCTTTTTATTTAAGACTTTAAGAACCCAACCACTATCGCTCGTTGCAGACTCCGCTCTCTACAACTCCTTTGACAAATAGCTACACCTACTTCCCTTTCCGAGCTCCATCACCGAATCCCCCTTGGCATGACACGGACTGCTCAGCTTGACCGAGACTGCGTGATCACTGATAGAGGTGGTATCATCGAAAACACTCATGGCGTTCATATCGCCGTGAGCGATACCGATGGCAACCTCCTCTTTGCCGTCGGTAACCCTCATCGAATTACCCTCGCCCGTTCAGCCGCAAAGCCCGCCCAAGCTGTAGCAGTCATTGAGACTGGTGGCTTTGAGCGATATGGATTCGACGATGCCGACTTGGCTCTCATGTGCGCGTCCCACAACAGTGAGGACCGTCACATCGCACGCGCCAGTGACATGCTCGCCAAGATCCAGGTCCAAGAGAAATATCTTCGCTGCGGCGGTCATCCTTCAATCTCCGAAGTGGTGAATCGAGCCTGGATCAAGGCCGACTTTGAGCCCACTGGCATCTGCAACAACTGCTCAGGCAAGCATGTTGCCATGATGGCTGGCGCCCAGGCTCTCGGCGCTGGGGTCCTTGACTACCACCGGCCGGATCATCCCATGCAGCTTCAGGTAAAGAAGGTTGTAGAGGAGCTTTGTCCCGACCCGAAACGCGTCGAATGGGGTGTTGATGGATGCAATCTTCCTGCGCCGGCTTATCCGCTCTTTTACCTGGCACGCACCTTTGCCATCTTCGCCGCCGCTGCGGACAGTGTCGAGAAAAATGCCTCATCGGCGACACAGAGAACTCTCAACCTCGCGCGCACGTTCAACGCTATGACGCAGTATCCGGAGCTTGTTGGCGGGAACGGACGTTTCTGCACCGAGCTCATGCAGCACTACCAGGGACAGCTCAATGGCAAGGTCGGTGCCGATGCCTGCTACGGAGTTGGAATTCGGGAGTCTGAGGACACTAGACGTCTCGGTGTTGAAGGCGCCATTGGGATCGCTGTCAAGATTGAGGATGGAAGCCTCGAGATTCTCTACGCGGTTGTGGCCGAGGTTCTCGAGCAGCTGCGAATTGGAACTCCAGAGATACGAAGCAAGCTTGACAGCTTCCACCATCTCAAGAGGAGGAACACGATGAATGTTGTCACGGGCTCTGTAGCCTTTGACTTTCAAGTTCGAGCAGTCTAGCAGACCAAGCATACTTTAGCTAGCCAGCAATTTCAAACGGAAGTGACGACAGCAGAAAGTTAATATTGAATCGATTGAGATGGAAGTTTAGCTAATAAAGGCTTGATGTCCGTTCGAATTTGCATGATACAGCATGAGTTGTGGTCAAAGACAGCCTGAACCTGCTTTATGCGAGTGCAAAAGGTTACGGAACTGTGTTTCGCAAACAGTCTTGAACAATAAATATGACCTCTTTAGTCGAGAGATATCAACATCAAATATTATTTGAAGACATCTTTTACTTCAAAGCTCATTTTGTAAGCTAGATCGCACCCGAGCTCCAGCCAGTGGCATGCGTTGACGAGAATGGTATTGAACACCGCCAATTTTTTTTTTTGGAATAAACGAGGCTATCAGGTGGTGCCTAATGATGGGGCTCCCCATGATTTGAGTGGCACATATCGTTGCACGCTCTTGACTGCCCGGTGTTGTACACGGAGTCGTAGGAAGATTAACAAGCAGTGACAACATGAAGCAATGGCTATGAGTTATAGGTACAGTTGCGCCAACGGCCATGAATATGAACTCTTCTCAATCACATTGACTCGCTCAAAGGGTAGAGTAATGAAAGACGGCGTTTGAAGAAGGGAGACTTGGCTCGCCTCTTCCATGTCAATATCAGCTCATGCAGCTGGATGACCTATCCGCATGCTAATGCAACCCAATAGAAAGTTCAAGTCTTTCTAAAATATCTCAGAGCAGAATGGTTTCTCAAGAGTTGATACATTGCTCTTGCATTCATTCACAGAGCCTGAACTTTCCGAGAAGATGCTGAGTTACTGACTTCAATATCACTCTAAGCAAAGCGCAACTCAAACAACCCAACCCAAGAAAACTTTGCATTGATAAGCTATAGACCTTTAAGACATGTCCAAAAGGCATTTACGAGTATAAAAGAAGTCATAATCTCTTTGAGATCAGCTTTCTTTATAACCTCTTCTTTGTTCCAAAAGCCATTCTCATGATTTCGCTGATCAGCAACTCGGATTCACAGATTACACAACATAGCTCTTGCACCCACCGCTTCATCGCTCCTGAACCCGAAACCAAATCCATTAACTTTACATTTCAGTTTTTACAACGAACTTCAACATGATCCGCTCATCTAGAACCTTGTTTGTGCCTGCGTCCTCAGGCTTTCCAGATTCACGGAGAAACGAGCAACAAGGCAAAGACGACGATAACAAGGACAACAGCAGAAACAGCAGAAACAGCCGAGAAGAACTACCCTCTCAGCCTCATGGCCCTGAAGAATGCTTGGCCAAACAGCCCTCAGCTAAAACCAAAGGTCGACGAGCTCGATTTCTACAGGAAACAATGTACTACTTGGCTGCGTCGGCGCCCATCATGCCATACGGTCCATACCCAACAACAACACGAAATGTTGTTTCAGTCAAGCCAGACTCTTTGCCCTTAAAGTGGATGATTGAGTCATGTCATGTCGCTCAGGGATACCAAGCTCCCCATCTTCAACATGAGTCGCCATGGGTAGTTCAGCTTTCCTTTTTCATGGTTGATCTGCCCCAGCAACTGCAAAGCGAGGGTGGCATCAAGGAATGGCGAGACAGCCCGAGTGAAAAGGCTCGGGTGCCAGACGGACTCTTGGAGCCTCGCTTTGCAAAAGGATTATATGGTATCCAGGTTACGTTTAGACCAATCATCGATAACTGTTGCGAAAGTATGGTTCCCGGGACCTGGCGACTCATTGCGAGGCTCTGGTGCGATAGCCGCCAACGCTTGCAGAGCATAGACTTGAAAACCAAGGTTTCTTTAGAAACAGCAGTGAGGTAAGATTCGTCTTTATGGTCTCGATCATCCCATACTAAAGGAACTGAACAGCATCCAAGCTTTTGAAAAAGTCTCCAACGACCGAGCAACAAACTGGAACAAGTTCTACGACTTTGAACAGGCACCCGACGAGGCATTGCCTGGTCTTTCGGACGCCCCCTTTGAGATGAGGCGTGAAACTCCTCGACGCCTGACGCCCATCTCTGACAGACAGATGAGGCTGCACGATCTTGTTGAACACGAGGGCAGGGCTTTGCTTTACGCGAGTCACGAGGGAATTCCAAAGCCTCGTGGAGAACAAACTCGACATAAAGGCGACAAGTGCCTTTACGACCTGATAAACCAAGTTATCGCGGACCTCAAAGAGACAAATCGCATTATCAAGGAGGCCAGGGTTCTGGATGCACCTGCGCCCAAGTGAATTGACATGGGAATGCCTATTTCATTACGCTTACCATGGGATTAGCGGCATAGAATTGATTTTGGGGCTAAGAAAGGCATAAAGGTTCTGTAAGAGTATGTGAAAAGTGCTTTGGGTTTCATAATGTTGGTTAAGCTCTGGGTCAAGAAGTAGAGCTGTCTGTATCTCACAGATCAAGATATCCGCCATTGAGGAATAAATCCATTCTCTCTAGTGAATCTATCGCGCATGTATCACTCTATAGAGCTTCGTCTCTTATTTTTTCTCGTGGATGACCAGATCTGACATAGCAGATCAAGTCAGTATCTGAAGATTGGAAGTATTGCGTCAAGTCCTCAAAGCGCTGGAGATTTTCCAATAGACCCCATCCCTGGCAGAATGAACACAAGGGTCTGCAAGTCCTGAAGAACCAGAATCCTCTGTATGCGGTTTACTGATGATAGTCTCAACTCTAATATGCAGCGTGTAATACAGCCTGGTAAGGAAGATAGATCTTCAATCCAGTTCTTTTTGGGTGGGTTAAGTTGTTCTTGGATTCTTATTTTCTACTTGGTTTCTTAGAATCATGTTGATGAATTCTTTTCATATCTAGGTCAATATCGATGGGGAGGTTAGTTGTGAGCCATTGTATGTTGTTCTGAGCTGTGCCTGGATCATGGCCAAGTGATTATTGCTCGGTGTGACGGGGTCTGAACCTTGGCCCTCGGACAAAGGGAGCTTCATCCAGCGTCCTCAGCCGTAACTCGTGCCTCGGTGATGGGATCAAAAGCCAACCTCCGAAGAGCTAAATGAGGATAAATGGACGCATGTGTAAAAACTGAACCGCCCACGTCTGCTTCCGTAAATGGGATTCTCTCCACACTCAATGTTCGGTTTGGAGCAACCTTGGACCACGTTTCAAGCACCTTGGGCTTCAGGGTAAAATCCCTTCCCGTAGACCGCCAGGTTATTTTAGCTCCTGAGTCCTCCAGGGTATAGCGGAATATGTATCCAAACCCAATACCCGAGTTCCATAGCTCCAGTGTCCGCAGTCGAGGCAGTAGCTTTGCTGCCCTACCAGCACGGACTAAGAGAAATGTCACCCATTCCTGGCTTTCGGCCGGTCTGAGGTCTGCCGATCTGAGAGAGATGCTGAAGCTCAAGCGGCGTTCCGCGAAGCCGTTGCGCCATCCCCTTGTTGGGTCTGTTGACTACGACATCATGTCGTGTGATAAGTTTGCAGAGCCTACTTTTCCCCAGTCTTCCTAGCTTGGAGTATTCCGAAAAACTTGGGTATCTTTCCAGATCTTCCTTGAACTTGAAAGGGCAATCGTTGTGGATTGCAAACTCCAGCGGGCGATATTCCTGGTCGCTGGGCGAGTGTGCGTTAATCTCTAGAGTGAGCCCTCCCTGAATGCCCTCCCAGGATGACAGCGCATTGAGTAGAGTTGACATGGTATATGTAAAGGTGCGGTTATTCCTGTTGCCCAACATGTCAGCGGCGTCTCGTGCAAGCCCTGAAGAAAAGATGCCACTTACTGAGTGATGTTTGTTGCGCTCTCGGGCTTGTTGTAGATGCGCCGAGTGTATTCAGCAAGCTGGATGTGTAGCCATAAATGACTTACGTAGTTTAGCCTAATGGAATTCTTGCCCCGAACAGCTTTAGCAAATGCGGGAAGATCTGATGATACAAGAGCCATGCGCCGAAATGTTTCCTTTTCGAAGAAGCCTTGCCACTCTCGGGACACAGTGGCCAAGGAAGAAGCTCTAGCGAACCCGCGGTCGGTGATGGTTTCTATACGCCCATACTTGGGGATAATGCACTTTAGAATCATTAGATGAATTTCTGGAGGCAACAAGCCCCAAATGGGTCTGGTGGTGGAGGCAGCCATGGCGAGTGTCAGAGTACTGTTGAAGTGGAACAGTTCAGATTGCTGTGCTGGAAAGGCACTGTCATTATGTATGGCCATCGAGCTGTTTGACTTTCTATAGGGCATGAACGACTCGGGGTGTACAGGGAGAAGCCTGAGGGACTAGACATTTAACACCAAGCGGACAGCTTGACACAGTTCATAGCTGCATCAGACTCAAATAAGAGGGATTCTCTCTTTCTCGATACTCCCATCTTAGTATATACTTGCCTAATACCTCTATTAGCTTTATATAAGTTTATAAAGTTCTCTTCTACGAGTCTAAAGTCATTTTTTGGAAGTCGGGGACTGACACCTTGACGGCTCTTCTGATTCTGGCCCTCCCGAGTCACGCGAAGAAAAACATGCAATTGCTACCAATCGTGGGTGATTGTGAAGAAACGAAGGTTGATTAAGCTTGAAAGTTACGGCCCGGGCTACGTAATGAGGTGGTCGACGAGTGACCAGGTTCGACGTGGCTATCTTACAACGGGTGCCACAGATAAACAGTTTGAGTTCCTCTTCTCCGTCTTCTTCCTCCCCTTCTTTGTCTTCTTCCCAGATAGAGGGCGAGGCCGGAGCGGGAGGACAGAGCGCCGCATACGGCGTACGGCGGCGGCGGTGGCGGCGGCGGTAGAGCGGCCGGGGCCGGAGCGGGAACGGGAACGGGAG